>BGPR01000825.1:131099-149689 GCA_013235015.1 Araneus ventricosus | reverse complement strand
AGTATTATTTTAGAGGTATGTGTATTTGTTTTCTGTATCTTTTTATACTTCTGGATGTATTCTTTTCCACTTTAGCTAAATTTGTAAGTGTATGAAATATGCAAAAAATATTAAACTTAAAAAATTAATTACTTGAGAGACTTCAGAACTCCATCTCCGTATGATCACTGAGCACCTTGTTTCATCCGCAATAAAAAATATTCTCCACGACCTAAAAGTACCCAATCAAAGAATTCTTCAGTAAATTAGCAACTAACTTTTTCAACCAAGTAGATAACACACTAACCTCACCATTAGACATCCCACTACTGCTACGATTCCCTGAAAAGCGAAGACTCACACTCTTCTCTTACACCACAACAGTTTGTAGCATAGAGACAAGATCCAGTACAGCAGGCCTGCCAGAGTTGCACCCACACCATATAGTACAATGGTCCTTGTCAGGACCATTTTGGGAAACCTTGGGACAGACACCAGGAGAAGCCGATGCAGGTAAAAACCGCTTTCCAGACCCCCCAAGAGCATGGACGTTCTTAATGAAGCAAGACAGCCAGACAATAACCAGGTACCCCCTTATTCATACTTTTATTTACACTTCCCTATTTAATTATTTTTCTTCTTTTCCCTTTTTACTTTTTTATTTTCTCTTCCATGTATGAATGACTGGATGAATGTACAGAGTAAAAGGTGAATGCATGAATGAGTTACTTAGGTAATTCCAACAGCTAATATTACTTCCCTTTCAGCTGTATGGCATCACTAATTTTCTTTCCATATCAGGTCAAAGCATCTTTAGATTAATTCACACTCCAACTCATTATGATCAAAGATTGTGGCCCATCGCGACCGTGTGCTTCGCCCATGCACAATCATCACTGGCTGAGAGAGAAATAACTGTGGAAGAAAACTAACAGATGCAAAATTTTTTAGCTTGATCCTTCCTATGGGATTTGACTCAATAGTTTCAAATAGAATATTTTGAAGGCAATAAAATTTACACTTTTTTTACTGTTTATATTAGAATTTTGAGTGGTCTCAAAGCATTAACATCAGTTTTTGTTAAAATTACACCACATATATTATTGCTACTATATTATGAATTCATATATTGTTACAGTAAACTCTCGATTATCCGGCATTCAAGTATCCGGAAAGCTCAACTAACCGGAAAAATTAGAAAATAAATTTTTCTAAAAATTTTACATCTGCGCGCCGTTCCATTCAGGCCGACAATTTATTTCGGGAATGCAACATTCGTTCCGCACGGAGGGGCGTAGAAAGAAAAAAAAAACAATATACAGTACTGTGATTTACACAGACTTGTTTTAGGGAGGAGGGGAGGTTCAAAAGCAAATATGAAAACCAAAAAAAAGAAATAAATAATAAAAGGTCCTCACCTTTCGCCGAAAAACAAGACTTAAAAACGAAATCGACAACCAAAAAAAAGGCAAAGGGACAGAATCGGTTAAAAAAAAAAGCTCATGGGGGGGCGGGTTACTCCAGATTGGTAACTCTCTTTTCCTTTATTTATTTACTCTCCAAATACGGCAGATGTTGATTCCGATTACGTAATATCAAGTGCAGGAGAATTGGAGGCGCCGCGTATTGCGCAATAACCCTTGCGATCTTCTAAAAGATAATTAGTTTTGATATTCAATCTGGGATTTGTTTATGATCACTTAAAAGAGTTTTATTATGCTTGCTTAGTAGAATATTTTTCAGTTTCGTCGGCTATTTTTATATGTTTATATTTTTACAGTCTATATATTTACGGTAAAAATTCGGCTACAGATCATACTTTTTAAAAAAATTTTATCATCAATGTTAAATTAAAATCTTCATAATATGCTTTGTAAATACAATGTTATGGAAGATACAGAAGTATTCTTAAAAATTGTATTTAATGCACATTTCAAAATGACAAAAACAAATTATTTCGCCGAAAAAATCTTTTAAAAAAAAAATCTACAATCTCCCCCCCCCCATTTTTCCCCTTCACACTCAACTATCCGGACTTTTCAGGTATCCGGAAATCGGAGTTTCCCGACCATGCCGGTTAGTTAAGCTTTTACTGTACTGGTATTTTTGAAGTTCAGGTAAGAAACAGCCGAAATCTGGTAAGTAAAAAGATACTTCATAGTTTGGTTATATTGAATAGATTTGTTTTCAGCTGCAGTTTAAAATTAGACCTATAAGGACAATACATTTGTAAATAAATCGATTTTGCAACTAGAAAATATAATTGGATTATCATTTTCTTTTTGAAAGAAAATTCTGTAGTGAATCACTGTGCGCTTTATTTTAGATTTTTAAAGAGAATGAAAATCAATAATTTAAAATACTTTACTTGGGACTTGGCAGATGAAAACAAAAAAAATTGGTAGAAGATAATTATATTTAATTGTATTCTTAAGGACTTCCCTTACTGTCCAGCAATAATGAATTCCAAGCTGGTTTGTTTATGCTTTTTAGTTATTTTTAGAAAATAATGACAAAGAAATTTAATGTCTTCTTTCTCTGTGTTTAAGTTATTTGAGTATGATCTTAATGTAAAATTCTTATATAGTGTGAATATTTCTTCTCCCTTTTCATGTTATTTGAGCAAAGTAATGCATTGATGGTACTAACTAATAAACATTAACAAAATGCTCGCTTTAAATCGAAATACTTTGCATCAACTTTTTTTTTTTTTTTTTGCTAAAGTGTGTTATCTGATTACAGAAAAGACTAACAATGCTTGTAGTTTCAACTCAATGATAATATATGAAATGTATAATTTTTTTTAAAAATTATATTGCTTCAATACAGGACTCAAATGAAACTTTAAAGACGATGAATGATCATTATCTAACATACAGGGGGTGCCAAAAAAATGGAACAAGCATTTATTTTCTTAAATATTGCACCTGAACATATACTTCCAATTACAAAATTTCATGAAATAAGGTAGGAATTTACGTGAAAACACTTTGGCTTCTTTGGAAGCTGAAAATAAAAAGAAAATTAAATTTTTATACGTTCCCCATAAAGCAAAAGTGTCAATGACTGGAATGTTCTTCTCACACTCATCTATGCATAAACTGCAAAATGCAAATATTTGTCTAATAGTACATCATCCAGTCATCATGGATGGAAAAAGAAATTGCCAATGACGCATACTGTTACTCAGTTGCATTGGCAGATAGTTGCAGCTATCGACTTGATAAAGAATGGAAGGACAACTTGAGAAAATGAAAATTTAAGGTATAACAGGAACATAGCAAGCATAATATTGAACAAGAATGCGGAATTATTTGCTCTTAGCATTGTGCTTATTATTATTAAGCTTTACCTAAAAGCAGTGGCAACTCGTCATTTAGGTCTGAAGAGTTGAAGAACTCACTAAAATTATTTTAAAAATCCGTATTTGTTTTTATTCTTATTTGCTTACTTCTCCATTCTGAGAGTTCGATCATTAACGAGAAAAGAAGACAAAAAGTGAATGAAAAAGTAAGACACAGGATGGGCTACACACCAAATAGTTTTGGAATGCAGTAAAATTCGCTCATTATGTGCAATTAAGAAACTTAATGGACGAAGGTGAATCGGTATTCTTTCTGTCTTAGAATTTAACCAGAACTGTATTTGGGGATGCTCCTGTTTTGCACTAAAAACTTGCTAATGTTCTTTTTTTAATTCCCTTTCAATCTCACCCATGGTCTGCCTTTGAGCTCTTGGTTTTTTTTTCTTTTTTCCATTGGCTGTTTTTAAGTTTCGGTTTCACTTTCATGTTGACTGAACAGGAAGTTGGCTGGATCCTACATATTCGATTTCTCTTATTAAAACGGAACTCACCTAAAAAAAATGACTGTATTATCTAAAATACAATTCAGATAATTACAAATACAAGTTTGAACTATCTGAAGGTAAAGCTATTTTTGGAAAATTGTATTCTAGTAATATTTTTATAGCACTGCTTGTTTCTGGGAAGGTGAGCCTAACTGTTGATATGTCAGCATAAATATTTTTTGAGGTTCACAAGATGAACTATTTTTGTAAATACTTCAACTAATGTATTATTTGACTAGTTTTTAGATTTAACAAATACACTGTTTTTTCTCGATTCCACCCTTTAAGTAATTTTTTAAATATGTATATTATCCCTAAAATGTACATCGAAAGACTGCATCAAACTGCAGCGAGAGGTATGGAAAAGTGGTCTGAGTCAACAACTTTGTCTTCTTTGATATCTGTGAGTTTTGCAGATGAAAGCATGCAACTTTGTATGTGAATAGATGAATGTAAAATAAACATTTTATTAATTGACATTTGTGCTCTATGGGGGGAGTATAAAAATTTAATTTTTTAAACTTTTTATTATCAATCCCCTTGGATATCTAAGTATTTTGGTACAAATTCTTACCTTATTTGATGAAACTTTGTCATTGGAAGTATATGTCTAAAATAAATATTTAAGGAAATAAACGCTTGTTCCACTTTTTGGGGACACAGGTATATATCAGGGCTTCTGAATTTTAGGTGACCATCCCAAGTAAGAGACATATAGAACAATGCTGGTGTTGCACAAAATTTCACATTTCTATCTTTCAAATTCTGTAAACTTTTTCTTTGGGGCAGTTCAAATGCTGTAATAGCAGAATCTTAACACTTGCCTACAGGCTGATACAACTGCTGTATCAGTAAATGATGAGGATTTCGCTACCTCCATTAAACTATTATGTCTCTGATATAATCACTTGTCTGATGCTAGGACTACATATGTGATGTGTAGATTAATTGCTAATGAGACTAGAATTGTCACTCCATGGGTGGTTGAGAGAGACCATAGGCCTTATCTTCCCATCATCTGAAAAGAAGGGAAAGCATTTTCTTGTTTCTTCATGAAAATCGCCATTTTAAAAGAAATATCAATTTTTCTCCAGGGTTTTCTTATCTCTAAAGGTTAATATTTGTATGCAAGAATTGATAAAAAAAAACAATCTTTACATAAAATAATTATTTAGCACTTTTTATTGAAATATTTCAAGTGGATTTTTGCTCTTTTATTTATTAGTAACTTCACAAGAGTCACAAGAATTTTTTTTTCAACCTGACAAAGGCTCACGAGTAAAAAAAGCTTTGAGAAATCCTGAAACACTATATTAATAAATTCCAAAATTTAAATACTCATTAAATGTAACAGATTTCAAGATGATACAGAAAGTTAAATAATTCAGATCTTATTCTCAAACTTAAAATTTATTGTTAAACAACTAGTCACTTTTATTACAAAAATATACAGTTCATTAACATACTTACAAAAACTAAGTGCTACAAAAATATTATCAAGTCTCTTTTTCCGATGATTCTTCATTAGCAGATTTTGGTAAAGTAAAACCTACAAGGCGTGCTGTTTCTTCCACAGATCTTTCACCATGACTATGATAACGATCTATCAACTCCTAAAAATATATCAGTTTCAGAAGACTTGTTAGTGAGAAATATACTGTTAAGAGACTTAAATTTTTTTATTTAATGTGTTTTTTAATAATACTTAAGGGGAAATAAGTTTCAAATGTATTTAAATGCTTTCTTCTACTGTTTAATCTATATAAATAAAACAAATGCCTTTTCTGTATGCTATAGAAATCTAAATTACATAATGGATTTTCTTCAAATTTTGCTCACAAATACTATGAAACATAAAGAAGGTTTCATAACAATTGTTATTTTTTTATTAATTAAAAACTATGTTTCCACTGCACATGTGCAGTTAAGGTCTTCTGCTGATGAACCAAAAAGGTTAAACAATCTAAAATTGAATTGAAATGCCAATTTTTTTTGTACACAATAGATATCCAAACTACTGAATCGATTTTCTCCAAATTTTGCTCACAAATACCACGATTCATCTACATAAATAAAAGTGAAACATAAAAATAATTTGTACTCTATAGAAATACAAATTGGATGGTAAATCCATATTTGGTTTTGAATAAAAAATAGAAACACCAATGACCAGCATTTCGGCTCAGTCAGTAAAGCACCCTACACCAAGTTTATAGGTTCGAGGTTCAACCCTCCAATGGATACTTTCCTTTTTTTGAGAAAGAGAAAGCTTTAGTATTCTGTATAGCCGGTACATTTAAATGCAAACCACTGAATAGATTTTCTTCAAATTTTGATCCCAAATATTATGAAGATAAGGAAGGTTTGTGACAATTAATTAAATGGTTTATTTTTATTAATTTTAAAAGTAAAAATTCTGTCAGAGCATGTTTTAAATTGGTCTTGCTGTTTTTCAACAAGGAACTTGCCTTCTGCTTTCAGCCTGAGAATTTTACTTAATGGTTTTTTTAAAAATTTGTTACTCTTTTTAATATAAAGCTTTTTGCGCATTTTTTCTTTTTTTATATATATAATTTTCTGATTATAAATATTTGGAGTTTTCTGGCATATATTACTTTTTAATTTTTTAATATATTTTTAATACTCTGTTTATTCCGAAGAGAAAGTTACTACAAGAGCAGCAAATTTTTTAATGAGGTTCCTGTATTATTTTCCAATATAACATTAATAAATCCTTTACTGATTTTAATTTTAAAAATGTTGCAGATGATGAGACGATTTTGTCTGTTGTAATTTTTTATATAAAATTAATTTTTATATTAAAGATATTAGACATAAAAATATTTTTATCTAAAGCAATACTAGTAATATCAGCTAGCAAACGAAAACATCAGAATATGAATAAGCATTCAAGAAAAACAAAAAATATATTTCAGTTTCTGAAACATAAATGTAGCGATTGTTTCATATTGGGAGCAATATTTACCTGATTTTGACGTAATGACTGAAGATAACACAAATATGTTTTAGCCATTGTGCTCAGCTCTTCAGCACTTTTACAGGTACGCTTTTCTGTAACTTGATGTTTTCGATACTCATTCATTAAATATGAAAATGCTGTGGTTTGAGATACAGGTTTTAGCTAAAGAGATGAGACAAATTTCAAATTAGTATTAAAATAACTCATTTCTATGCAGTTTGTAATGATAAAATTCAAATATAATAAATGAAATATAAAATTCTTGAATGTTAATGTTAAATAAATGACACTATATTGCTGAAACCAAAAGAAATTTATTTAATAAATAACCATCTCCAAGAGTCCCTAGTGTTTTCTTCCTTGGTTCCATGAGCTTCTTACTGCAATCTTCAAAAAACATTTGTAGTTTTGAAAAGAAATATTCTTGAAAAGTGAATTCAGTCTCAAAAATTATAAAACTTTTCTGGTTAAGAAATTTTTTTGTAATCAGAACAAATATAATAGCAGGTAAATGTGGCAGATGTTCTAGAAATTCAAGTTCTAAATTTTCAACTGAACGACGAACAACATGTGATAAAGCATTATACTGATGAATAGCTTTTCTATTGATGAGATCCAGTCAAATGACCACGCATTGATTCATTTACTGTGCTAAATAACTTTCTAAAATAATAATATCACAGGATTTGTTGGCTAAGCATCACAAACCATTCCATTCATATCAAATTACAGAAATGATTGATCCAAATGTTTCTACTCGAATACAATAGTCTTCATCAAGCATCACTACTATACAACACCCATTTTTCATCACACATTAATGATTAATTAATTCTCCATTGGTTTTTGTTACTATTCGTTCCTAAATAAAACACGTTTTGATAAATTTCTTTTATTTTTGCTTTCTATGTTTCTCTTTGCTTGCTTGAAATGCCTTAACTGAGAGGAAAGAGAGAACAATGATATATATTAACAAAAGAGAGGGTATAAAACAAGTTATATACATCAGAAAAGAATCCAAAGACTTTATCAAAAATGCATAAACTTTCAAATCAAGTTATATTAGTTTTATATAATGGATAAGGAACATTAATTTTATAAAACAGAAATTTTTACTTAATTAGTATTAAAAAAACAGCCTCACAGCAGAATTACACAACAGTTCTACTGTAGAACTACTGCAAGAAAGGCCGATTTTACAAAACCTACACTTAGTTCTGTATAAAAAAAGAATAAATACATAGTATGAAGAAAGCATTCTCTTTGATAAATGAAATAAATCTAACATATTCAACAAAATAGGTACTGGCAATTTCATACTGCATCTGTATAGCAAATTACTCTCAATACTTCCAATGAACTTCAGTTAACATATTGCATTTTATGGATAAAATATGTCAATGTATTGGTAAAATTGTGAGCTATTCCAAAAGAGGAAAGTTTGTTAGAAAGCAGAAATATAAACTAAGAAAGACCTTCCATTTTTTGTTCATGCATGTATTAATTGGGAAATTAACACATATAGATATAATTTTATTCTAGAAAATCATGAAAGAGAAAATTGTTAAGAAATCAACATCAAAATTCTGAAGAATTCAGGATAAACATATTCATTCTATTATTATGGTAACTGTTTCCCTTGTCCACCATTCTGATAATGAAAATTCAGGGATGAGATTGGCAAAAAAGCAAAAAGAATGAAATCATATGCGAGCAAAAAATTTGTACCATAATTTATACGCGAAAGATGTTTTAAAAAGCAAAATATCAGAACATGCAACATGATGAAAATATTACACCATAATAATTAATAACTTATTTATAATTCAGTACATATAAACAACAAAAAGAATATTAAATTATTATTAAATCATTCACATTAAAAGTTAACAAACAAGTTTAACACATCATCAGGGGCATCAGAAAATACAAACTTAGACATTAAAACATATTTACCACCTGTACATCACTGAGATGCAACATTCACCCAACAGAAGTCTGAGAAGAATTATATTTAATAGTCTTTTGATAAAAGTTAGCTCAAAAAATAAATAAAAATAAGGACAAATAATTTCTTTTGCTGCATGCAATTGTGTGTGTAAAGTGTATTAGCTCTTTATAAATTATAATAATGTATCATATACTGAATTCTGTTTTATTTCTTTTATTTTTATACATTTTTGCAAAAGTAAAAGCACAATGCTTTTGCACCTTATAAAGTGAGAGAGGTTGAAAAATTGTACAGTTACAATCACAGATTCATTTAGCATTACAGTTATTTGAAAGCCTTTGAAACATTTCCTTAATTGTTAAAGAAGTGGTTTTCTTTCATTTTTTTAATTGTGTGGCTTTTGTTGGTAACAGATCTCCATTAACAAGCTTCACCCCTTGTTTTGGAGGCCTCCTATCTTTGGCAGATTTTTCTTCAATAAAGAATGTGTTTGCATCCTCTACAAGTTTATCTTCAGTAAAGGCTCAAGTTTTTGCACAGTCTTCATTAGTATCTCTCTGTTTAATTACTGGCATCGTTGTCGGGACTACATTATTTCTAGAATGCCTAGGTAAATCATCTGTTTTATTTTGAGAAGATTTTTATTATGTCGTATTCTCTGCTTTTTTGCTGCCTCTTTTGACAGGAGATTTTTTTATGTAGTTTATTTATTTGTTTTTGTTTCATTTTTTTATTTCTTCATCTTGGTACACCCTACAAGATTACCTTAAGTTTTCAAACTAATTTTTTTCAACATGTTCATGCATAAAAAATCTTTTTTTTTGCAAAATATGCCTCACAGGTTTTGTTTGCTGCAAAAAGATGGTACTTAATACTTTCAATGGCACTGAATGTTAGAATGTTCATCCTTGTAGAGCTTGCTGATATAACGATGATTCGTCAGTAGAGGAAGAAGAGTTAAGCCGCACGGTGGAGCATATATTCCCAGAATTTTTTTTTTGAAAAACGGAAGATAGGAAGGTTTCTTTGTGTAAAAGCAGAATTTTTGGAAGAAAATGCAAATTTTTGTTGGGGGAAAAAACGAAAATTCGGGGGGGGGACAGAATTTTGAGAGAAAAAAAGGCGAAAAAGCAGAATTTCTCCAAAATAACAAAAAAGCGGAAGAATCTCATCCGGGTCATTCCATGTCAAATCAACACACTCTATAAACCTCACCATCTCAGATTTTCATGAAATTTGGCAGAGATGTACTATTGATATAGACTTGGAAAAATACCAAATTTCATCAAGATATGTGGACTCCTTTTTGAATTACAGCAATGTAAATTTTTAAAAATTTGCCCAAAAACCGCAAATGGAAATTTTTTGAATTACTCTAGGAGCTCTCCTAATTGAGCTGGAGAGCTGGGACAGGTGTCATTTTACAGCAATTTGCATGCTCTTTCCAATGGTATACAAGATACTATAGGTTAGTATGCAAAATGTTTAGTCAAAATTTAAATTTTAATTTTTCAAAAAGTACATATTTTAAAATTCTCAAATTAATTCTGTGAATAGTTTGTATTGTTGTAAATCACCAGGCAAAATATTAATTTGGGATGACAATGGGTTAATAGTTAAAATTTTTTTTAACTGAAGCTTGTTTTTCATTAATTCCCTGTATTGAGCTGAATAATACAAGAAAGTTAATATTTGCACTAGCGTGAAAATAAATATGAGTGCTAACCTGAAGAAAGAATACAGTAATGAGTCTAAAATAATTAAATCGTACATGCTTTTGTACTTGGCAGAATACTTATTAGCTTTTATGTTGAAAAGTTATTTTTGGTTAATCAAATTCATTTTTCTGCAAAACATAGCCGAGCTACCAGTTTCCTTCATAGACAGTGGTGATGTAACCTGATATGTCTTCTAATTTCAGTTTATTTGGATATTTTGACACTTCTTTTTTCGAACCCTGCAAATCGTATGAAAAGTATTTCACCAATAATGTTGGTGTAGTTTTGAGAATGAATGCATGATATTGCTTGGTTCCTTGGATAGCCAATGCTTGATCAAGGTGACTGTTGAAGAACAATTCTGATTCAGCATATTTCTCTTGGGTTGAGTAGACAAAATCTACCTTGGTAATATTTTTTACAATCCACTCAAAAAGTTGTCGTGGGGTTCGAGTCTGATTTTTATATAGTCATTGTAAACTAGCACAAGGTGCCAGTCTCTTTACTGAATCCCCTATTCCTTCGCAAGATCCTTTTCCATGTTCTGTGACCAAAAAATAACACTCTCCTTTCACTTTAAAATCTTCCTCATGAAAGCAGAAGTTCAAAAAGTTTTACTTATTTTTGTATTGGGTGGCAGACTCGTCTGAAAAATAAAAAAATCTTGTTTGGAAGTTTTTGAAATTTAGATGTCGGAAAGGGTAGGAGTTTTTTTAAAGGTGTAAAAAGCAACTGTGTTGTGCTCTAGGCAGTCAGAAACAACTACATAACTAACATGTTCAACTTCGTTTTCCTGTTTGAAATATATTACAGAAGGATGGATTGTGACTTGTTGGCTTGTCCAGTGATACCTCTGTGCTTCATCTTGCTATGCTATAATTTTCAAAAAAATCACAGGTAACAACAAACTCTTTGAGATATCCTTTTCTGTAATTAAAGAATGCTCCCTGTTGTTTGGCAATGAAGTTGTGCTGAACCAAAGAAGACAACTTGCTGCAGAATAAATCAATACATTTTTCTGAAGATTTCTCTAAGGTTTTTAGAAAGGAAATGATCTCTAGGAAACTTGTCTTTGGCAAACTGAAACCCACTGGTGGAACTTGTGCAATCAAATTTACAGCGAAGGATTCTTTCAAAATTGTACCTTCTCAGTTTCACTTGGACAGTAAACACATTTCCCCATATGTTGCAATCAGTTGTTGATGGGTTAGAAAGTACTTTTGGTAGGCATTGCTTGTAATTTTTTTATGTTGCCATTTGTTTAGAGTATTCATTTTAGCATTGTCTATAATCAATTTGACATTTTGGCAAGTTAGGCATACACAAACAGAGTGTGTGCCACTTTGACCAGCTAACACACAATGTTTTGGTCTCAACTCAGCAAATTTAGAGAAACCTATTTTTATGCAAGGAAACTTGCCTTTGAAATGTTTGTAAGCTTTTTTAAAGTATGAAAAACACCTAATATAATGAATGAAATTCTTAAGAAATTAAGATTGAACAAAGAAGAAGCAGTTTAAAGAAGCCACCAGATGAACTTTTCTTCCTTGTGCTGTCCAGAAAACTGCTCCTTCCTTGTTCAATCTTAATTTCTTAAGAATTTCATTCATTATGTTGTGTTTTTTGCATTTTCATTATCTTGGTTGCTTGCAGCATTAGCACGCTCCAGATGCTTTGTTTATATCTTATTTTAATTTTACTTGTATTGAATTGTGTTTTTACCTTTAATGTCATTATTTTATCTGTTTATTGTTAAAGTATGAGCTAATAAGTATTGTGCCAAGTACAAATATGTACGATTTAATTATTTTAGACTAATTACTGTGTTCTTCCTTCAGGTTAGCATTTATATTTATTTTCACGGAAGTGTAAACATTTGTATTCTTGTGCCTTCTTGTATTATTCAGCTCAATACAGGGAATTAATGAAAAACAAGCTTCAGTTCAAAATTTTTTTAACCATTAGCCCATTGTCATCCCAAATTAATATTTTGCCAGGTGATTTACAACAATACAAACTATTCACAGAGTTAATTTGAGAATTTCAAAATATGTACTTTTTGAAAAATTTAAAATTAAAATTTTAATTTAAATTTTGACAAAACATTTTGCATACTAACCTATAGTATCTTGTATACCATTGGAAAGAGCATGCAAAATGCTGTAAAATGACACTTGTCCCAGTTCTCCAGTTCAATTATGAGAGCTCCTAGAGCAATTCAAAAAATTTCCATTTGCGGTTTTTGGGCAAATTTTTGAAAATTTACATTGCTGTAATTCAAAAAGGAGTCCACATATCTTGATGAAATTTGGTATTTTTCCCAAGTCTATATCAATAGTACATCTCTGCCAAATTTCATAAAAATCTGAGATGGTGAGGTAAATTTTGTTCAAAAACTGTGTTGATTTGACATGGAATGACCCATCCCTGAAAATTTTACTAATTAAATGCCAGTTTATAGATAGTTTCTATGCCTACATCTATAAACGTCCAGAATCATCGGTGTAACTTCTGTATATAATAATACTATTAAAAAAAAAAACAGAACAAAAATTAAGAGTAGGGGAGACTTGGGATGTTTGATCCACTTTTAAAAAACTCTATCATTTTTTTTTAAAAAAAAACAACATAGGAATTAGGAATGTAATGAATATTCAGAAACTATTCGGTATTCGGCCCTTTTGCCGAATATTCGACTGGCCGAATACTAAGCCGATATTCTGCCGAATATATTCAGGAAAATAATTTTTTTAATGTGCTTTTAAATACACATTTAAAAAAAAATATTGCAGAATTACATTCTGGTATATTTGTTATAAAAAAAAAATCTAACATTTAAAAAATTTTAAGTTGCATAGTACGCAAGTGTATATAATATAGTTAAATGTCATTTATAGAAGTCTGTTCCATATGATTTCATATATATTACCAGCTTCAGAAAATAAACAGTCACTATATAATGCTTGCAGGTGTTGAAAGATACTTTCTTGCTAAATTTGCAAACCTTGGAAATTTTTCGGCATTTTCTTCCACCAATTAAGTGTAGAAGTTCTTTATCAAAATAGGAATTTACTTCCAGTAATTTTAATTTATCCATTTAATTTTCTTCTGTGATTGCCATTGACATGTTCTGTAGTGATGACTTTTATTTCTTTGAAGCAATCCCAAAATGATGAGACTTTCCCATTTCTTATTATTGGAATTAAGATATTTAAAATAAAACAAATATACATAAAGGTATTAACATTTTTTAAATATGCAAATAATAAAAAATCAGTTTTATTTAATCTTAATTTTTATTCATTTAAAATTTGGAAAATATTTCATTCACAATCAAAAGTGAAATGTTTTGAAAAGTTTGGTTATTCGGCCTGAAATTTGGCCGAATATTCAGCCAAATCACTATTCATTACATCCCTAATAGAATTCTAGTTTTTTTACCATTTTATAACTCATATTACGGGGCATATTTTTACACTATTAGAATTTATAAAATATTTGAAATAACATTTTTTATAAAGATTTTCCAAAACAGTAAAAACTGGGTCAAACATCCCCACTTCAGGGAGGTTCAACACACTCATTACAAACAAAATAAAATGTTGGTTTAAAAAATTAGAATTAAATATTACCTACTTAATTAATTATTCCTCTTTATAGCACACAATTCATAATTAGTTTATTTCGTCATTCAGTGAAGGTTTTGATAATCACAAAAGTCAAATTTAATTTTCTAAGCGGCTCTTTCAGTTCTACCACTTGTCATCAGATATGACAGTCTTCAGAAGACTGCTGTTGCATCTTTAACCCTTGGATAAATAAAATTATAACTTGTAAACAGCAGTACCATATTCTTCTTAGAAAGTATCCACAGAAACTTATTTATTGGTATGTTGAAATTAAAACATGAATGTGCAAAGAACATTTGGAATGTATCTGCCGAAACTGCAAGGAATAATATTAGTTTCAATTTTGTAGATATCATTCCTTGTACTCCGAGAGCTATATATAAATCAATATAAAAAATTTTACCTGTAAATAATTCATTAAAACGTAATTCCGGAATCACAGTCAATAGACAGTTAAACATCGAAACGTGCAACTACACAAAAGTAAATGAAGATGTGCATCTCTAACACATGTGCGTGAGGTGAACTGACTGATGTATAATTAAATAACCTCTAAAATTTAACGTATACTAATAATATTCAACTGTGAGAACTTACATTGGGATTAGCTCTACGAAGTTCATGGCTGATTCTACGCAAAACAGATAAAGTTAAAGATTTGGAATAATTCATACCAAAATTATTCTTAACAGTTAATATAAATATAATTCAACAAACTTCACTCCTATCTCTCGAACTTGAAATTTTTGTAGGTTTTCAGATTTATAGCTGCCAGGGCTTTCGTCTCCAAATATCCAAAGGAGTAAGAAACAGTTCAAGGAGAAAAATTCCTGTCTCTCTAAAGCAAATTGAAAACAAACTGAACAGTTGCCAATCCAAAACTACTAAGTTCGGTTTCATACTGCTCGCAACTTTTTATAAGCTAATTCTTTTCTTCCTTCAATACCACGATCTAAAAAGTTTTACACATATTTATTTTACTTTTAAGTAAGGGATTCAAGTTAATATTCTATTATTTTCTGGATTCTAGTAAAGCTTTTTTTCTAGATACAATACGACATTACCTAAATTAGTAAAAGACGGATAGGTCTATTCTGGTACCTTAACGTGCGGAAAAAGTGACGTCTCCCAACCCAACCGGGGGTACCAGAATAGACCCGTAAGCTAAGCATGTGTTGCCATCTATTAGTGATGCGTGAAAGCAATTTCATTAGCATCAGAGGTCTCGCACTCTAAATTTTCCGGCAGCCAACACATAGAGAAAATTATAGATTTTATGTGACACGATTCATAAGATGGCAAATGTATGAAGCCGCTATATCACAAATAAAATGAAAAATAGGTAGGTTAAATACAATTTTTTTTTTTTCAAATCAAATCTGTGTGGTGTGATCAGGGGTGTCGCCAGTGGGGTATCCGGGGGGCGAGCGCCCCCTGTAGGGGAAAACTTTTGTACCTCGTCCACGCAACCGGTTATTTTACTAGTAAATAATTAAAGATCTAGTGAAAATTTCAGAGGGTCATCATTACGCCCCTCCTCTTGTACAACAGGTCGTGCCCCTCGTCGGGTGGATTCTAACACCACTCCTGAGTGTGATAGTTCACATTCAGTGGGATGTAAGGGGTCGGCTTACGTCCAACTTCGTCCTCAAACTATGATTAAAAAAGTCCTTCACCAATAACCTTCTTGTAACTCTCAAACAGGACTTTTTAGGGCTAGAACGAGAGCTAAGAAGCACATCTAAATTCTGAAATCCTTAACGCAAATAGCAAGACAAAAGTTAGGTTTTCATTTGATGTAACATAGAATCAGACCGTCTGGGTCTGCCAACTAAAATTCCCTTTATGAAGGCAACATATAATTCCTATATCCAACATATAACTTCCAAGAATCATGCAATCTAGAAGCAGTATACAGAAGTGTAAAGACAGAGTCAAGTTAACACTCTAAAAATAAAGCACAAATTTTTATAGTATGTATTCAATGGGTTTTTATTAGTCAGTCGAACCTAAATTATTTTTTAAAAAATTGTAACATTTCTAGTCGCTTACATATAGCATGAATGGCAATGATTTCAGAATTATTTATTTATTTACCTTAAGAAGTTTCACCTCTATTTTACCTGTTGCGAATTCAGAAATGGATATAATAAATATTGTTATTTGTATCATTAGGTTTGGAGCACCATCCCGAGAAAAATACATGCTTGTCCATTTTTCTCTTCAACTAATTTTGGATATTTTTTTTATTATTATTTCTCTTACAAAGGAAGGAATTTTTCTTATTTGTGAATTTTATTCATAATATTTGTGCACAAATATTTCTGGTTAATATGCTATATAAAATTAGCCAGAAAACCAGAAATTGACGAACTCTTTTCAGTCAAAATCGAAAGTTCAAAAAATTGAGCAAGTTCCCGAAAATGTATGAAAATGTGGAAAATTTGTAACAAGACGGACTACGTCAATGATTACTAAGAAGAAATTGCTTCAATTTTAAATTGGTTTCGTCTCTAAAATTCTCCAAGGACAATTGGTATGATTAATAATAATAATAATTTTGCTGATTTAACCCTCCAATGACCGAGCCGGATTTTTCCATCATTGTGATCAGCCCTAAAGCAGTAAACTTATGTTTGTTCTTATATCTTCTTAAAAAGTTCATAAAAATTTTTCAATTTACACAAACAATGCAACGTAGTTGCAAAGAGTTATATTATGTCGATTAATCTCTTTCGAACGAAAATTTTCAATCCCAGACTGCCGGAAGCAGGAATTGTAGTTTGGAAATATATTTTAATTTGGCAAGTGGGATAAATATTGCATCTGTCAATTGAAGTAAAAAAATGTAAATTATACTTCTCTACATATTACCATTTAAGAAATCAGCAAGAATGTATAATTGCAACTTTCAGATATTCTTAATTTATGCGGTATAGTGAATTCAAGAATTTTTCTTGAGTATTTAAAAACACATTAACTGCTTTCCTAATCAATGTCTGAGCAGATCAAATTTTCTAATAAATTATTCAAAACGTAATACGAATATTTAATTCAAAGAAATAAAATTCAGGGTTACTTATTGTGGCGGGTAGTGAAACATGCTCTAAATTTGAGAGAATGATTATGAAGGTTTTGTAATAGTTCTCAAAAAATATAATCTGTAAGGTAGAGAAAGATATCCTCTAGGCAACGTATTTTGATAAAAACTATTCAGCTGAACATTTTACCATAAAGGTACACTAGACTCGTATAACTCAAAATATGTTTGTCTTTTAGATAGTTTACAGCAAGCATGTCAAATTCGCGATCCACTCAACATAATAATATAGGTATTAGTAGAATTTCGTACCCTAAGCTTACTTATTAGAATTTCTCTAATTATTAATAAAATTTAGGAGGAAGTACATCTTAGCAAAAATGCACGGAAAAATTTCAAACCTTGAAATAAAGATTACAAATTTTAAAAAATCCAAAAAATTTCTTCAAAAATTTTTTTTCTTCCGAATAAATATAGAAGAGTAAACGCAATCTTGTGAATGAGATCAATCGAGATACAGTGCTATTCCAATTTTAAAATAAAATTCAATGAAATTACGGTGCTTGAATTTTAGAAATATTTACCAGTGAGTTTTAGTAATACTCGAAAATTTGCATATGAAATTATTTCCATGTTTAGAAGTGCTTAAGGATATGAGCAATTATTTACACTTACGAAAGGAAGGAAACCTACAATAAGGTCCAGGTTTCCTAGCATTCATCTTTTAACAAGATTTATCCTGAAGTAAAAAGGATGATAGCAGAGAAAAGCTGTTAAGTGTTAGGAGACAGAGAAAGAGAGGGAAAAAAGAGGGAAATATTAAAAAAAAGGAGAAAATTTTTAAAATACGACAATTTTTTTTTTTTTTTTTTTCAAATTTAAATGTTATTAAGTTCGACACAAAAAGTTTGTTTAAAAATAATTAATAAGAACGATAACTTACAACATTGTTTTGGAAGCGTTTTAAAATGCATTCTTATATAAGGATTGATGCAAACAGGTTTTCCAGGAATCAAAATTCTATTTTTATTGCAAATACAAATATTTTCGTTTTGTAACTTTTGTCATATAAAAAATATGATATATATGATATATATATATATATATAAATCCAAATATAACTAGTATATAATCATACAAAATAAAGTAAACAAGAATTAAATCTTATATCAAAAAGTCATTATTTGAACAATACATCAATTTTAAATAAAACCTAATAAATTGAAATTACTAAAGATACCATAAACAAAAATCAAGTTTAAACATTATATTTCAACAAGTGAAAGAACATTGTTGTTATTAAAAATAATGAAATAGGCAATCCAAGTAAATGGAGTTTTCAACAATTAAAATAGCAGCTTGGCTGTGGACAAGCTTTAGCCAGGTTAAATTAATATTGTTGCACAAAATCTTACCGTGGGTGTATGGTGTAAACAGTCCAACA
>BGPR01000825.1:85788-131089 GCA_013235015.1 Araneus ventricosus | reverse complement strand
ACCATAAGACCTGCATTGCTGGGAAGCGACTTTCCATGACTGTAACAATATATATATATATAATCATAAAAACTTAAATTAATACGCATTGTGTCTCTACCCCTTCTAATTTTGTTTCTGTACAACTCGTATTTATATGTGCAAGGTCGTCTTATTCAGTGGGCTAATTATACAGTAGCCCAGGGGCGCCTAAAAATTTGCATTATTGATTTTATTTTACTTTTGTACCAAACATTTATTTAGTTATGATTTTGAATATGTTAAATGTAAAGATATTATTAATGCTTATAACTAGACAGCCATCAATTTACATAAACATACATATCATTTCAAAAAATACTCATACCGCGACAGTCAGAGAAAATCCTAAATTACGCGTGTAGTAGAAGTTACCTGGAGTGGAAGAATTAGAAGTTATCATGGAAGCTGGCTCGCAAAATCCTATTTTCAAAAGGAGTTGATTTGCAAAAATGCAAGGCTGACAACGAGTGATCTTTTTTTTTTTTCCCCTCCTCAGTTATTTTATCAGGCAGTATTTTCGTATTTTTTTTTTTTTTTTTTCGTTTTAATGCAGCGCCAAATTACTCTAGTCCAGGGAGCTCAAATTTATTACGACGGCCCTGTATATGTGGTATGTTATCTTCATGTAATTTTTTGTTTACAATTTTGGTTTTAAGTAAATAAATCAACTTTATTTAAATGATCAACGAATAAACACATAGTAATAAGTGACTATTTAAAGAAAAATAGTCACATAACGTCATGCTCCTTTTTCTTAAAGCAATTTTCGCATTAAAATTCAGAATTAATTTTTGTTAATAATCAGTTTATTCAAAATTGTAAGGAAGTATAGTTCTCTAGACGTAAAATAGCAAACTAAAATTTCTCAGCGTTCGATCTGTGAATTCACTGGAAATAAGTTTAAATACTCTAGAACAGTGGTGCGCAGACTATTTTTATGTTCGACCTTCTAACTTTGTGAAAAATTTTGTCGCGACCACAGTTTTTGAAGAAAAGCCTTATATTTTTTATTGTCAAATAGATTTCTTTGAATTTAGCGACCCACAAAAATTTTCTCGCGACCACTGCTTTTTGCGAATCACTTCTCCAGAATGAGGATGAAGACCAGAAATTATGCTTTTACGCAAATAAATAGGCAGGAAATTGATTCAAGCGTAATCGATATTTTTGAATGCAGTTTATACGATTTTAGTACTGATCTATTTTGATAGCCAATTAATTTATCCAATTTTTATTGCACGACTGTAGGCCATAATTTTATATTGAAACTTACGACATGGTGAATTTTTAGACCATAGTAAAGTCTACTTATTTACATATATAGATATATAGTGAAAAATCATTTTCAAAGTTAAAAATGATTTCCTTTTTTCATGAACATCTGATTCTAGACATAACTACCTGTTTTTGAAAGAAAGGTAAAATATGATTCAAACTGAACCAAATATTTATATCATAAGTATACAAATAGAAAAACTGTGATTTTTTATATAGTCAATTGATCAATGCCTTTTAAGCTTTTCAGCCCGGGTGATGGGGTATTCAAATTTGCGTCATATGTATACTTGACAACATCAGAAATTTCGGGATTAAATTAATTAGATGTTAAATAAAATTCGAAAGGATATTTTTGAAAATGTACATTAGAAATTTCAGTCTCTCTCTCTCTCCCCAGATTAAAGAAAATTTAAGCAGTTAATCAGTCTTTCAGAGGCTTTAGCTTTTTTTTTTCTTAGTAAATGTTGAACAGGGCATGTATAGTAATCATCCCACTTTACTTATGGGCCTTAACTGATATTATAGATATTTAAGAAAATTTGAAACCAATATTCGAAATCATTTTCATAGCTGTTAACCCTCTCCTATATTATATTGAATTTTATCCCACACTATATAAAAAATGGACAGGAAAAGGTTAAGCTTCTTTTTTTTACTTTTTTTTCCTTGGAAGTGACACTCAGAGAAAAATAGTTTTAATTCTTTTGGTGGATTTAAAACCCAAAATTTTAGTTCGATTAATTTCAGTAACCTCATTTTGCAATCCATTAAAATAATTGCATTTTACGGTAAAAATGCAAATACAGTCGAACTTCGATTAATCGTCACCGCCCGGACCAAGGCTGTGACAAATAACAGAAAACTCTCGATACATATGCACAGTAACATGATTTCACTACTGGCCTGGGAAGAAAATGAAAATAAGATCCGTTAAAAGTGAATAATACATCCATATTATATCCAACTTTACAAAACGATAAATATAAACTTCAACAAAAGAGTAGTAATGTATAGAAATGTATTGTAATACTTTAATATAAGAGTAGTAATGTACAAAAAAGTATTGTAATACTTTAATATAAGAGTAGAAATGTAAAAAAATGTATTGTAATACTATAAACTTACGTTTTTAGATGATGACGGATAACAGAAACTGACGGTTAAACGAGTGACGGTTAATTCCAGTTTTACTGTAAATATTTTTACAAATACATATTGCAAATGCATTCCTTATATAAGGACGAATTTGATTGCAACTGGATAGATTTTCAGTTTTTCATAATTCACATTTCTATTTTAAAAACCCATTCTCAAGCAATGAAATTTCTGTATTAGAATTGTCCATTTTCTTGAAATTACGTTGTTATCAGTGTAACCCTGGCTTGCTTCCGTATTTATTTACGGTTCCGAGTACGAGAGCAAGTTCGGTTCCACATTATATTTACACAGTTTGGTTCTACGAACTAATTAGTAGATAAAGAACGCTTTATGATAAGAAAGAATCTTCAGTCTTCTACATTCTTTTTTCCCTCAACAGAGTATCAACTTTGCTACATTTTTTTAATGATTTTTGTGTCATTCTCTTCTAATGTCAATCGCAACGTCTAGTTACATTATAGGAGAAAAAAATATTTTATTCTTTAGTTCACAGTTTTTAAAACTTTATAACATTCCTTTCGAAGCTGAAGCAAATCTTCGAATTTACTTCAGCTTCGAACAAAACTGATCTAAATTCGGAATAATTATGGTGATCTCTCAATATCTAGTAAAAACGGATGTAATATTTTATTTATTTATTTATTTGTAAGTATTTTCATTATTCACTATTCGCTCTCGCCGCCCTCCTGGCGGGTTCGCGGTCAACACGAATTCTGCTCAGCACTGTCCCTGCCACCTCGCTGCTTCGAGCCTCTTAGCCACTACTTTTTTCAGTTTTAAATACTGCATGAAGATACGTGGAACAGGCCATAAAACCATAATAGATTTCGCATACTTTGTAGACAACAGATTCCTTTAAAATTGACAGACAGACCTAGAAGTTCAACATGAAATAATCTTCTGTGCAAGGTTTCAAAATAAATTTTACTTAATTTTGAACCTTTCGGTAAAATAGATGGATGTTATGATGATATGGCACAGAAGCATTTTCTAACCTTCCGCCTACACGTACTATTCCTTTTTCGTCTACAAATGGAAACAAATTAGAAATATTACTGGGAAGACCTTTTTAAACAAACAAAGAAATTTGGGCATGCTGGATCAACTTATTTTCAGCATTCCTAATCTCTTCTACAGTTAGGGGCTCAGGTCTTTTAACTTTGTTTCTACAGTTAGAAATGAATCTGAAAATTTAACACAAAATACGATTAACTTTAAAATAATTATTAGAATGTTCTAAGAGTTTGTCAAGAACACCAGAATCATCCTCAGTCAATAGGACAGTCTCATTACTGCTCTCAATTTCAGGATTTTTTTTTTCTTTCTAACACTATAGTCTCTCTTTCATTCTCTGTGAGATAGTCAAGATCAAAATCAACTGATTGGAAATTTTCCGGAAATTCTGGATCTGACAAAAATTCTGCACCTATACACCACCTTATGTTTGATGTTACTGGACAGTCAGCACTCATTCCACGAGAGAGTAGATCCACAGGATTTTCTTTACCTGCACAATAGTACCAGTAGTTTGGGTCAGTCAAACTGGTGATTTCGTAAACTCGATCAGCAACGAATTATTTCCAGCGGGTTTTTTAACCCTTAATCCAAAAGATAACAATTTTGGAGTCAGTCTAGTGATACTGAGCACAGGATCTTTTAGGGTTCACTATCTTTCCCACCTTAGATGTCAGACGAGCAGCAATTAGAGCTCCAAGCAGTTCCAGTCTAGGCAGAGTTACACCGTTTAATGGTGCCACACGACTTTTTGAAGTCGCAGTTTAACTGAAATTCCATTTCTTGTTCTGGATTTTAAATAAATGGCTGCACCATATGCCTTTTTGCTGGCATCACAAAAACTATGCAATTCAACAATATCTTCCTCTAGAGTAGAATATAGAACTAATCTTGGTATTTTTAGATTTTCTAAGTGGGGCAATTCTTCACATCACCTTTTCCACTCTTTTTCAATATGTGGTGATAAGGGGTCGTTCCATGGAATTTTTTCACTCCAGAGATCTTGAATGAGGCATTTCACTCTGATGGTGAAAGGTGTAATTAACCCTAAAGGATCAAATATCCTCCCCACTGCTTGAAGTATGAATCTCATCGTATTCTTATCTATGGAAACAAATTCCAATATATTTCTTGTATCCATCGTTAAATAATCTTCACGAGTGTCCCATGATAGTCCTAAGACTTTAGTTGTATTTACGCCCAAGCTTACGGTTTTGTCTACAGGGCACACATCAAATTTTTCTTTTTTCCACTGCTCCATCAAATTAGCATCATTACTAATCCATTTTCTGAGATCCATTCCAGCAGCTTCCATAATATTCTTTGTACTTCGGGATAGTTCAAGTGCTTCTTCGAAATTGTTACCACAGGAAATTAAATCATCAACATAAAAACATTTATCCAAAAGTATAACAGTGTCAGGAAAATCATTTTTATATTTTTCAATATGATGTCTAATTGTGGCAGCGAGCAGAAATGGGCTCGAGCTTACGCCGAAGTTTACTTGATTGAAATTTACTTGAATTACCTAGATTGGTATACATGCAATTTGGGTTTTTTTTATGAACACATGTTTCTTCGTTACTCCAGAGAAATCGAACAGCGTCTTTGTGTTCTTCGGTAAGGCAGATTTGTAAAAAGGCTTGTTTTATGTCAGAAAAAAGGGCTGTTTTATTCAATCTAATATCAATCAATATATCTAAAAGATTTAGGATTAAGTTTTTTCCTGGCCACAAACAATCATTTAGAGAAAGTTCATTATTCTGATGACTTCCTGCGTCAAAGACAATTCTTGTTTTAGATGTTAAGCGACCTTCCTTTCTTACGGCCTAGTGAGGCAAATAATACAAAGGTCTATATGATTCGTTTCCTTTTATATCAGCTTTAACTTCGTCTATAATGCCCTGTTCTACGTAATCGCGAATAATTTCACGGTACTGCTGATGCAATTCAGGATCGTGGCTAAATCTTCTCCACAATTTTTGAAAACGTTGTTTGGCTAAGGAATAATTATCAGATAATTCATCATAGGATTTCCTAAAGGGGAGTTGTACGACATAACGGTCATTTTTAAATTCAACAGTTTCGTTAAGTATTTCCATTGCTTGATATTTTTCATTAGAAACTGGATCATACAGAATTCCTAGACCCTCTAAATCGAAAAAATGCTTCAATGTATCTTGAAGAGTATCATTTCTCGCCAAGAAAGATTGATTTTTTTACTAACTTCCTTTTCTTGAAGTTTGCCACAGGCGATCCACCCGAATTGACTTTCTTTAAAAAAGAATTCGTCATTTACTTTATATGTATTATGCTTCAAAACCTAAAAGAATATATCAGCACTGATTAGTGCATTTATTTCATTAGCCTCATAAAATGATTTATCAGCTAAATTTAAAAATTGCGGAATTTCCACATTCGTAAGATCAAATGTTTGAGATGGATTTAATTCCTTTATCTCATCTACAATTAAGAATTCTGCTTGTTGGTTAAAACTACGATCTTCATTAGAAATAAATCTTTTCACTTTCCATTCAATTAACTGCGATAAACCATTCAATCCAGAAACAGGCGCCTTGACTTTTTGTTTGTTTATTCCTAAACTGTTGCTTATTTTTTTGTAAGTACGCATACATTACTAGCAGAGCCAAGGATTGACCGGATTTTAATTCTTTGATTATTTGCAGTAGGAAGATAAATTTCAGCGGTTGAAAAAAGTACATTTTTCTTTTGCCATAATTGCTCAAAACCGAAGCATTTGATTGCGAAATAGAATCCTTATTATGTGGGCGCATTCCGTTGAAACAAATGTTTTGATACTGTCGGCAGTCTCGCAAATCAGCTTATTATGTCTGGAACCACATACGCATTTATATTGAGAACTCGCAGTACGCGCACGGCGTTGCCTGTGGAATAAGAACTTCAAAAAAAAAAATGAAAGAAAAAAAATCGCCCACAATGACACGGAAATGTTTCGAAAACAAAATCAAAATAAAGGATACAAATTATTGATTTTCCCGCTTATTTTTCTTCGCGATAATGACATTTGAACTGTAGGAAAACAGTACGGAGTACCAAATAAACTGATATTTTCGAAAAAAATTTTTTATGATTTAAAAGATTGATTCTTATAAACCGGAGCCACATTATGTAAATAGCTCCTTGAAGTCATATTTCATTTTTTCTAGTCTTCTCTAACTGAAGATATCAGCTATATGCTCGACTATTAAACAGTATAAAAACAAACAAATTAAAAGACTGATTTGTCGACGCGAAGCAAAGGGATTATGACGTCACGTGGTTTCGACGAAATGCATGTTGGGGGAAAACGTCACGCGACTTTGATTACGAAGAATCATGAAGAGAATTTTGAAGTGAAAATTTTTTAACACTTCAGAAAAATATTAATTAAAATTCAACCAACTGTTCAATTTTAAACATTCCTTTTTTAAATCACGGAGAAACGTCATATTTACTACGTCAACAAATTTCAAATTGATAACAAAATTAGAACGGCGGATGCAAGAAATTGAAATTCCAAACAAAGTTTTTTAGGATTAACCGACTATTTTTTAAAAAATTTTCAAAATTCAGCAAATTACGTTAGAAATTCAAAACAAACTTCATTAGAACGGAAGTCGTTTGCTCTTTCCGATGGTGTATCTATTTGTTTCGTACAATTATCCGAAACCATTCTATTGAGAAATTAGTGCGAAAAATCAACCAAAACAGCACGAAATATTAAATAAAAAATTTCCTAGATTAAATTTTAAAATTCCGGCTTCGATGTGCATTGAGTCACCATTAAGGCTACCTGTGTGCCAAATTTCAATGTTGTAAGTGCGATTGATTCGTCTGGACATCGCACGCACGCATACACACACATAAACATTGCTTTTCATAAGTATAGATAGCATTCGTGTTTTTTATGATTCATCTTCAGACACAGCTCACATATCTTATGTAATCGAATTAATCTGAGTCTTTCTTCAATACTTAATTTTAAGAGCATATCGCAACGTACGGTGTACAGATTTTTTACAGACGGCACAGCCTTTGCTTTTATTTTCATTTATTATGAATGCCTTAGATGATTTATTCGTAAAATTCGGAAGGTTTTTGTTTGTGCTGTGTTTAGCATTTCCACTTGCTATGTTTCTATTTATATATAGCAAGACTGATTCACGTTGTTCTAAGAATTTAATAAATTTCTTAAACATAGGTACAGTTTTTGAATCATGAAATAATTCAAAAGTTTTTCTCGCTTCCTTGTCAAGTTTTTGTATAAGAATGTTTATTAGAAACACATCAGATAATTTATTTTGCTCATATTTAAGCGCTTTTAAAGCACGTAACTTTTTTTGAATACAATCTATCCATGTTTCTAATTTCTTTAGCACTTTCACTTTGTATTTTTTCAAATTTCAAGATATTTTGAACTTGAATATTAACGATAAGTCGTTCATTATCATAGAGAGTTATTAATGCTTCGTATAATGATTCGAAATTATCAAAATTACTAGATAATTCTCTAGCATCATGAGTCAGACAAGATCTGAGATAGTATAATTTTTGACTTTGACTCAGCTGAATATTATTTGTGATTAAATTATCAAATTGAGCTTTGAGTGAACTGAATTCCTCATATTTTCCTGAAAACTCAAGTAAAACTAAAAGAGGAGTTTTAATTTTTATTTCAAACTTATCAACTGCGTTATTATTAATTTTATTTACTACTGTCTCAGAACTTGTTTTTTTTTACAAGAAGAATTAATAGCAGTTTCCAATCTTACCTCTAATTTCTCGAGGCGTTCATCCATTTGATTGAGCTCTTCATCGATGGCTACTATTTCTGCTTCTTTCACGTTTGGAATTGCGTAATAGTTACCTCGCAATTCTTCAATATTCTTTTGCAGGAATGTAACATTTTTTAGTTTAACTTTGAGCTGTACTATATCAGTTACAGTTTCAGTTTTTACAGTCTCGATATAAGTTTGAGTCGTGTTATCTTACCTTTTAAGGCAGATTTCAATCTATTATTAGTATCCATAGCGCTGATGTGGGCTCCGGCTCGACGGACCAAATGTTATTACTTTCGTTATGTAATTAGTTAATGACGGACCATCCGCGCTGCTTCTTTTTATATTTTATTTTATATCACACAAACATCACACAACACACTTTTTACAGTATTTACAGTGCACGGAATGCTTTTTATCTTTTTTAATACTTAATTTGTGGGTTTTAATTGCGAGTTCCTTTACCCACGTCATTTATGAACTACAGCTAACTCATTTCCGCCAAATACACGAGCAATTCCACTTTGCAAGTGGCACGCATGCGCCAACACACGTTGTGAACTAAAATATGTATTATTCACTTGTATATAATTTCACATCTTTGTCCTCGTATATGTGCCTTTGTGTCTTCATGAAGAAATAAAACACTAAGGATTGAAATAGAATGCTTTCAAGATTTATTTGGACTAATTCTATTGGATTATATATTTTTTTAGAGTTTAGAAGGACTCGGAAGGACAGGTAAGAGTGAATTTTCTCTTACATTTTGTAGAAATGACTATGGGACATTAATGAACCCAAAAACCACATTATTTTAAATATATAGATATAAGATTTCGAGTAGCCTATCGCAGGAGCTATAACTAATCATTGTCTAGACCAGAGGTCGGCAACCTATTGAAACGGAAGAGCCAAAAGTTACAATTTACAAAATTTCCCAGTTTTTAAAGAGCCACTATAAATTTTCGTTTCAATATTATAGTATTTGCTTATATATATTTGATTTTTGATTTAAAATAAACGGCTTTAAGTACGGAATAATAGTTATTCATATAAAAACACAAATATAGATAGTACATCAATGGAAGCATTGGCTTTGCATGCCTTTTGAAAGCTTGATTAAATCTGGCTTATAACTTGCGGTTTTAAGTTTCAAGCACGACTCTAGATTTTTATTTGTTAGTTGACTTCTAACTTTACTTTTTATTATATTCATGCAAGAGAACTCTTGCTCGCACGAATATGTCGACCCGAAGATTGTCATCACTTCATATGCCAACTTTTTCACCTCACTGTAGCATTCTGGAAGACTATTTCATGCGCCGAATATGAGGGCCTCAACTCGCGGAATTTCTTTTAGAGCTGTCCACTTGTGCTGCGCGATGTTCATGCATTTCTGGACCTCCAACTCTTCCAACTTGCTCTTGAGTTCTGTGAACTTGCCACTCCACAAGTCTTTGGTTTTCAAATCCAGCAATTGCATTTGAAGCGATCCAGCATCAATTCCAAATGGCTCAATGTTGATTTCATTTGTATTTGTGTTGAGAGGATTTACTATGAACGCGGGAGTACTTTTGTTTGTTTTGAATTGCTCGAATCTCTCAGCGAATCCATCCTTCATGTTTTTTTAAAGCTATGCTGAAGTAATTCGTGTCGATAGTTGCATTGGTCTCATCGCGATATTGCTTCAGATTTTTAAAATGAAGTAATTTACCGCTCTCCATGTCTTCAACAAAAAGAAGTAATTTTTTTTCGAAACAAACTACTTCAAGCAAGGCGTAGGCTGGGTTGCCCTTTCCTTGCAGTTTTAGATTTAGTTCATTTAGTTTCATTGTGGTATCTACCATGAAGTTGAATTTTTGCAGCCATTTATCTTCTTCCAATTCGGGATGGTCAATGCTTTTTTCATTGAGGAACGTTTTCATTTCACTCAAGCACAAAGCAAAACGTTGCAATATGTTACCTCTGGAAAGCCATCGCACTTTATTGTGCAGAAGTAGGTCAGAAAACTGGTTATCTATTTCTTCAAGGAAATCTTTAAACTGGCGATGGTGGAGTGCTTTTGCCAAGGTTCTGTTAATAATCTTAATTACAAAGTTCATGACCTCAACTATTTCGGCCGGAAATGTTTGGGCACAAAGCGCTTCTTTATGAATTATGCAGTGAAACGTTAGAATTTCGTGGTTTATTTTTTTCTGAAGAATTGATGTTACCCCTCTATTTATTCCTGTCATACTTCTGGATCCATCAGTTGCTATAGAAACGATTTTATTTATGTCGATTCCATTGTCTTCCAGGCATTTTTGCGCAGCATTTGCTATATCTTCTCCACGAGTTTGCCCTGAGAGCGGCAGCAATCCTAGAAGTTCTTCTTTTGGACCTTGGGACGACATATACCTGAAGAAAAGGGTAACTTGTGCCGTGTCTTTTGCAAGACTCATCTATAGCAAGTGATAAGGCAGAAGCCAGTTGAATGTCTTCCACTTGCAAGTGTGTTACATTTGAAGACATTTTAGCACTTCTATCTTGTACTGTTTTAGCAGATAATGGCAAATCTTTGATTTTTTTCAGGATTTCTGCTTTGTTTTTAAAATCACGAAACAGTTCTTCAGATGCACGTATAAAACAATCTTTCACGTACCATCTGTGAATGGTTTTCCTCTTTTTGCAATTTCTAATGATACTGCAAAGCTTGCCAGATTTACATTATTGGAAGATTGCGCCCAGTTACTTAGCATGGAACTTGACTGTTGTTTTTTTTGGAGCTCTTCAACGGCTTTTTTTCGTGCGTCACCGGTTGGATATTTACCAGCAAACTGGGTATGGTTTGTAGTGAAATGTCTCTCCAAATTTGACTTCTTATTGTGTGCGAGTTTTTCGTGGCAAATGAGACAAGTCGGAAGGCCATCTGTGTTGCATATGAATGCAAACAACTCCGTCCAATCCTGATTGAATTCTAGGTTTTCTTCTTCAGTTCTTCTCTTTTTTACCAGATGCCATGCTGGCGGCGGAGCTGAGAAAATGATTTTTTAAAATTTCACTTAGCTATATAAAACGGCAAACAATTTATTTACCATTATTACTTCGTTAACACGATCCTCAGATATGTAATCCAATTCTGTTACTGATTTTATTATATTATACGCGTACATACCTTTGAGAAGATAATTCGCTTCTAATTCGTATTCTTCATGAAACAACAAGCGAATAGACACGCAAAAACCGCAAGCGATTAAATTAACACACATGCAACGTAAAGTCGACCGCGCTATCCGAGGATGACTAACTGACAACACGTCTAGAGTCTAGACGTGTTGTCTAGACTCTAGACGGTGGCTGTTTGGGTGAGACGAAAATGGAATGCAATTGGCTGTAAGATAAACATGGTCACGGAGTCTCATCTCTGAGAACAAAACAATAGTTCAAATTTATCGCATTATGGTCATGTTAAGCGTAGCGATTTGTAATTAACGATTATGAAAATAGAAGCTATTGAGAAATTAGGTACTTTAAAATATATTTTCTTATTTTTTAAGGGCTTTGATAATAAATTATTAATTTTTTCGTATGGAACTGGAGAGCCGCAACTTTACATCAAAAGAGCCGCAGGTTGCCGATCCCTGGTCTAGACCATCTCAACTACTCTATGCAGGATTTGCATTCTGGTATGTCATTTTGATATTAGAATATGGGTCGAAATCGCATTTTATGAGCAACGTAACTGCAGGCTAATTTATAAAATCTCGAAATCAATATCAACAGGCTGTTTTATTAGAAACAATTTGGCTTGATCGATTACATTAGCGTCCCGTTTTGAACCTACACTTGGGCCATTTGGGAAATAGCCTTGTAGTTTTGAACCGTCGCACAGTGGGGTATTTGTATGAAAAAAGTGGACAAAATGCAAATTTTTGAAAATAGTTTTAACATGATCCAATATACTTAACTATATAGTTAAATAGTTGTAATATCCTACTTTAAGTAGATTTTCTATATTTTTGCAGCCAGTAAATTAATACAGTTGTTACCTCTTAATTTCTGTGAAAACTGGTTTAACAAGAACTCGATACGAAATAGTACGATCAGGTACCAAGACAATATATCCCTGCTACACTTTAATACAAAAAGCCGAAAAAGAATATTATCCGAGCAAAAATAGTTACCAAGTTACACAAACTTCTATTGCAATTAATCTACAAGATCTCGCTTGACGGCAAAGCTATACGACTTGCTAAATATTTGAAGGATGCGATATTATTAATATATCGATATAGACTGTTATTGACCTCCGATCTAAATGAGACAAATGAGAAAAAGACAAATGAGAAAAGTTTTAAAGAGCAACAAAATGACTTCTAGACAAACAAACTTCTAGACAAATGAGAAAAAGTACTATAAACCTTTTTCTAAAAAACTCTAGAGATGCTTTCACCCGGACAATTAGCGATAAGTGAAGATTCTGAAGAAGAAATTAATGAAGAAGAAAATGTCATTAGTGAAGAAAAAGATGCCATCAGTGAAGAAGATGATATTAGTGAAGAATAAGCTCAGGAATAATATCATGAAAAAAAATTTGTTAGTCTTATTTTATGATATACTATTTAAAATGGTGATACTTACAAATAGCATTGTTTAGCAATACTGATTAAATTATTTAATTTGATGTGTGTAATTAATATTTACTATCTATTTATGGTCCTAAACTACTATAACAGAGTTAAAATATATAAATTATATATATATATACATGTTATAGGCAAAAAATGTCGAGAACATTTTAATTTTGTCCGCTTTTTTCATGCAAATACCCCACTGTGCGTCGTGAGATGAAGCGAGGCTCCAAACATTCATACCAAATCACGGAAAAGCTTTTGACGTAGTGGGATTTAAAGAGTACACGACATATCGTTGATGAAATCGAGTCTCGAATCCGTACCTCTTGGGTCCTGCATCTATGCCTTTGCCTACAGAAGCCTTCCAGACAGGTAAGGAATTCTTGTATCTCGAAAGAGTGGTTAGGAACTATTAAGTACCATAGGAAATGTATATTTTGATGTCGAACCCTAGTTTAGTGCTTAATTAGAAGTGTGGTATTTGAGCTGACACTCCACTCTTCGCGTTTCGACACCACACTACCGTCGGGCCGCTGTGGCATAAAATCTCGACTTCGTGGCCAGAGAACTCCAATGAAGATCCGCCGTGCATGTGGGCCTGTTGCACGCTAAATCACACGTAGGGGTACAAAAGTTCTCCCGTTGGTGTGGTGCAGAAGCTTGGAGAAGGGCTGCTAGCTCAGATGTCCTCGTTATCTGACCGTGGTTCAAAATTACGAAGTCTATCCCAAAATAACTCTCGTATTGGTTCAAAACGGAACGTTTATATATACTAAATTAAACCATACTACCGTGAAAATATTCGAATTGTGATAAGATCCATCCATTTACACGCTTGTAAAATCGAAATCATTAAACTGATATTATCGCTAGATATTTGAATAGATTTTGTAGGAACTCGAAATCACTTTGAATTGAGAGCACCTCTGAATTACCAATAAACTAGTCATGAAGGGATTTGTATAATCATGAACATTCAAGAAATAGCAGATAAGACCCACCCACCAATTAGTGTTTCCTGTGTGTTATCAGTAAAAGATAATACATATAAGAGCATTTAAAAAAACTCTCATCAAAACACATAACACTGCCTAAAGCAGGATTTGAGAGTACTATGAAGTCTCCCTTTGAAGGAAGCGTATGCTGAGGAACACTAATTTCGAAGTTCCGAAAATTAACTTATTTGCAGTGGCGGCTCGTCCATTAGGGCTGCAACATTCCCTGAATTTTTTTAGAAATTTGTACTTTCTTATTCGCTTACTTTTTCACTCTCAGAGTTCTATGACTTACGAAAATGCAAAAAAGTAATAAAAAATTAAAAAGAAGACAGATAATGAATCAACAGGTAAGAAAGAAGCAGGTCTGAGCTGCAAAGTACTCTGCAACCACCCCCCTCCAAAAAAATCCGTTCACTGCGCAGAAAATCCGGAGAGAAAAAGCAACCCTTTCTCCCTCTAACTTAGACGGCCTTTGGGCTGCCGGACGAGCAGCTCTGGCTGACACGGGGCCAACTGAAAGAGAAAAAGATGCCATTTTTAATTTCTTTTTCTTCTTTTCCTCCACACAAAGTGATAATCTCATTGACTGTTCATGGGTTTTGGTTTCGGTTTGCGTTGCGTCGACAGAAACACATCTGGTTCAATGATTATTTGCTTTTTCTTGATAGGAGGCTGGATTACTTTTGAAGAAGATATTCATTTTTGGAAGAGTATTATCGAGTGAAGTTGGCGAGGAGGGAAGTGCGTATGTGGAGCTCTGATATTTCTTATCGTCAGCAGAATCGTCACATCAACATTCACTTAACTTTCTGTTAATAAAACTAGTTGTAAATGTCATATGCTAGTTATTTAATTTGTTTAAAAAGCAGGTAATTTCATATCTGGCTTTGGAATTAAAAAATTTAGCGTACTGAAAGATAATGTAGCTTTTTAACCTTCCATCGGGATCGCCTGCTCAAATTTTACGACATATCCTGCATCGTATTACATATACAGTCAAACGTCGCAAATCCGGACGTCCAAAATATGGAATGATCCAAAATTCGGACCTTTTTCATTCTGTAACTTCTCCCCCCCCCCCAAATATATATATCCTAACTTTTATCTACCAAATCGGCGCCCAGAGTCAGCAGAAACCGGTCGTAACCATCTGGGGAAGGAAAGGATTTAACCACATGCAGTGGCGGACTGGCGAGGTTGCCATCTTGCCCGATGACAAGTGGGCCCCCTTAAACAGAAGACAATTTAGGCCCCCAAGAAGTGTGGGAGAGAAAAAAAGAACTCTTTCTCTATAGTAAGCTTTTCAAAAACAAATAAATAAAATAGCCATGTACCCAAGGTCCAAGTTTCGGCGTCCCACAACCGTCGTCGGGGATTTATTGCCGTCGTAATTCGACCAGCCGAACAGCGGGTGGTCGAATACCGACCCAAGACGCATACGCAATTACAACTGCCCGTAGGAACTGTACTGAGGTCTCTGTCCACTTCCTTTGATCTTCCGATCAGATGTTTCTCCAGAATGTTGCATTGGTCCCACCAACGCTCAGGCCATTGGACAGGGTACCTCTTCTGTGCAAAGTCGAGCCGCAATGCTCATTAAGATTTTTTGTTGGTTTCGGAAGCCCCTGGAAAGACGGAAGGAATTGCATCCCTTTGTGCAGAAAGGTTGCGGTTCTTGTGAGAAATAATAATAAGTGCTTTTTTTCTTTCTTTTTTGTAGTTTCATTTTACTGTCATAAATCTGACAAACATGGGAACTCGCCTGTAGGAAAAGGTTTTCTTGGATAAAACTGTGACTAAGACACCAAATGACACCTATGAAAAGACGACACTCGCTCTTTTCTTCATGCGTTTGGAGGGAGTTTGCGTTTAGAAGAGTAAAGGAGCCTCAGCCTTATTGGTCTGTCTTTCATGGAAAATAATTGGTGAGAAAAGTGTTATTTCTGTTTTCAGTCGGAAGAGCGTAAAGACATACGTAGCGTATCTTGCAGAAGGAAAGAAAAAAAATTTTGAGAGGTAAGCTGAAATTATCATTTCTCTATTTTTACATTTCTTTTGTGGTATTAAACACTAGCCGCATTCGGCTACCAACCGACTCTTCCATCTTATTAATTGCCTTAATTTGATTATATTAACAAACTTTAAATTCGCTAACTTATTAAATTTTTGTTAAGTTGAAAGTATTAATTACTACAAAAGACCGAAAAAGAAATTAGCTGTGCAAAGAAAACAAGAATAAAAAACAGTAGATAGGAAATGCATTAGTATTCCAGATGAATTTTTATGCAGTATGTTTTTGTGTCTAATGAAACTAATGACATAGGTCTTTATATTCAACTGTTAAAAAGGTATGAAAAACGCGAGATTCAATGAAGATTATTTTTTTAAATTTTGCATAATTATAATCTACAATTATTGCACATTATTAAGCTTATTATAAAGTGAAAATTTAACCTAATTACAACAAATAAATGAATTACATAATCTCCATGAAGATTATCTTGCCTCAAGTGGAAAGATGAGCTTAAGGTCATTGCTAAAAAGTAAATTTATCAAAATAACATAGAAAATCTCTCAAAAACTAAATTTATTTCAAGTAACGAAGAAAAAAAGAAAAAGACTGGACTTAAAGAAAAGAAAAACAAAAACTGGCGAAACAATGAAAATGGACTGCATTTTAATACAACAAAAGAAGTTTCTTACATAATAAGAATATATTTTGTTCAAATATATAGTTTTGCTCGATCTTTATGAAATTTGGCACACGTGCTCTTAAAAAAAAGATGAAAATAATCGTCAACTTTTTAAATTAAAAAAGTAGATTAAAATTTCATTTACTTAAAAATTAAGCAAGATTTTGGCGTTTTTTCGCAATATTTTCAAAAAATACTATCTAACAAAATGTTTTTTGAATTACTTATAATTCAAAAATATCTTTTTAATGATACCAGTTTAATTACAAATTGCTGAAACATTACCAGTACAAATTACTAAACTATAAATCACCCAAAAAAGTTTGTTTTAAAGGTTCCTGGCTCTTTCAACAGATGCTCTACTAATGGGCAGCATTTCTCCTTCATACTTTGTCGTTAAAACCGTATACGAAATATTTAACTTACGGAATTTAAAATCAAATAACTTTAATCATAATTTCGTTATTTTAAACGTAGAAAATTAAAGGGTGTTAAAAGGGACTTATTTTAAAGACGCGGAAAAATTAAATATATATAATAAAAAATTAAATTAAATATATAATTATTAAATATTATAGATTTAAATCAATATAATTAAATATAAAATAATTAAATATATATGCATGAATTAAATGTTATGATTATAGATATGGGTGGGCCCTCATTGACACCTGGCAACAAGTATTTTCAGACCCAGTCCGCCACTGACCACATGTACAACGATGTGCGATGAAGGTATTGCGGGGGGGGGGGGGCGTTTTGTAATCCTAATGTTAGAATTTCAAAAGAAAAGCTGAAATTTTTGAACTACTTGAGTACATCAAGTCAATTGCCGAAGATGACGTCTTTGAAGTACTGCATTGCGACGATAATGCCCCTACAGAGTGTCAGCTCACCGATGCCGAAATATGCAATATGGTGTTGATGAACTCCCAAACTTCGGTATCCGATAGCGAGGAGAGCGAAGAAGAAACACAAGTGGAAGATAAAATACCAATTGACAGTTTAGAGGAAGTGTTGAACACCGCAATAAAAGGACTTGAGCAAAGGGACTTTATTTCGGAGTCGGACATAATGGCGATACATACAATAAGAAGTTACTTAATCGAAAACCGAAACTAATGAAGCAACTCACTTTAAATGAAATATTTTGTAAAAATGTTAAAATTAAGAAGAAATAATATTAATTATGTTTATAAATCAAATAAAACAAGTAATAAATAAGTTTTTTAAAAATTTTAATTGAATTTTGTGTTTTATGATGTTAAATTCACTTCTTAATGTTGAAATGATCTAAGAACCGGAATTATCCCAAATCCGGAATTGCCGAAGTCCCGACGATTCCGGATTTGCGACGTTCGACTGTATATATTGTGTTTTTACAAAAATAAATGTAACTTTTATTTATGTTATCTGTATTTATTAGCTTAATAGTAAACAAAGATTTTATTAAAAAAATTGCACTTAAGTTTATAAAAGAACGATATAAATATGTAATACGATGCACATGCAAGTATCTTGCATACGCGCGCCCGCTGGAAGGTTAAAAATGTATTCTCTTGATAAATATTATCTTGCAGTCCTCCTCGTTTCTGAGCTCACGAGCCGCCACTGCTTATTTGTTTCAATACAAGACTTGAATCTTATTGATTAACTCAAGAAACCAGTCTTGAAAGGATCTGTGTTGTTATAAAAGAGAACAAAACATAGCTGGCAGCGGCATCTGCCAGTTACGGTCACCTGTGCGCTATCAGTACACATACGTCTGCTTTCTGTAAAAAAAAAGTAAGAAAGAAAAGTCCATATTTATAGGGACATTAATATTGAAGCTTCAAACACTGGTGTACTTAAGTAAATAATATAGAGGGAAAATATTATTCCAACTGCAATTTTCTTTCTACGCTAAGTGTTTTCGTTTAATCTGCATAGGATGTCATGATCGGAAATACAAGTTGTCCTAAAACAGTTTACACACTTTGAATAAATATTATGTAAACAATTAATAACGTGCATCAAAGTTTCGTCACTAAAATTAATTAAAACAAATGTAGAATCATGTTAGCTATCGAAAGTTTCATAATTTTAATTAATCAATGCAACAATTTTTAATTTTTAAAAATTATACTTTTACAATAAAATGATACTCCAATAATTTCTCAAACAATTGGCATATTTACAGCTACTCGGCAACTGATAACCCTCGTTTGACAGTATGACACTACATGAATTTAACAGGTGTCAACTGTGTAAGGTAATTTTCCACATGCGAATTAATTGGACCTTTCTTCTTTTAGAATTCTGTGACTGCTGATGCTTAGCTGAACTTATACAGCAAGAATGGGTTATACCACGCATTCAAGAGATGTTTAAAATGAAGAAAGGTATTTTCAGAAGAATGGAACACTTCCGCATTACTTTTGAGACGTGAGGGCCTATCTTGTTGGAATCCTTATAAACAAATGGCGAGAACGAAGAAGTGCAGTATTGAACTCTCCACAGACTCTTCGGATCTCAACTCGATGGATTTCTTTTTGTTGAAATACGTGAAATATAAGATAACTTACAATCAACGATCCGAGAGCATCCATTGAAACAGAATGCGCACAAATACCACTTGACATGTCGTTTGCAATTCCATCAGTTGGTTTTATCAGCAGCTCCTGGACAATAACGGTCAATACTTCGAACTCTATCGATAAATGACAAAATACTCCATTTGTCTAAATTAATTTGAGTTATGAAATTTAGGAATATGCTATTAATCGTTTATGTAATAGTTATTCTAAGTGTATATACATTTTTTGGGACACCCTATACACGCACAATAATCAAATAATTGTTTAATTAACACATTTTGCGATGGTCTCGTAAAAGTACATCTTTTCCATGTTGCCACGTAACCACCGCTAAGGTAAAGGTATGTCTAAATTGCAGTTATAAATCACAATATAAGAATTATCGTCGATGGTTAACTAAGTCCCAAAGACGGCAGATGCGATGCAGAATGCTTTAATATTATATTCTGAAAGTACAATAGGTCAAACATTGTAATTTTCGTCATAATCAACTCCCTAATTAATAAAATGAACATTTTTCAACTGACAGTCAAGAATTACCTTTTTCTACCAAGATATCTTTTAAATTAACAAACTAAAAATTTCTTAAAGTAGATTTCTAGTTTTTCTAGTCTTCTTTAGATAGATTTCTTAAAGTAAAAGAAAGTCATGAGTCTCAGTTTCTACCGAAAATTAAGTATAGTATGCCGACGGTTAGAGCAAGTTAAATTTGCGAAGGCTCAAACCATCTTAAATTAGTACGGTGTGGAAATTTGAATAATGTGATGGCAGAACTCAAAGCATTTTCTCATCATCCGATCACGGTTCCAAATCACGAAGTCGTGTGGCTTCAAAACGAAAAGTTTATTTAACAAATTAACCTCTTGACCATATATTTTCATTGGCTAATTATCCAAGTTTCTGGTTGACAAAAATTGGCTAATCTATTGGCTAAAAATAGAAATTCATTGACTGACAAAAATCAGAGAGGTTATAATAGAACATAAAGCTACTCCCTCCCCTTTAGATTGCAAACTGAAATCGACAAGATATCACGGTAACTACTCAATACAACCAATAGAAGATAACAAATCAGCTTTTGATGATAAAAAGTGCTTTATTCATGAATTTCTCCATTAAGTCGAACAATACATTGTTTTGATTTGATTAGGCAGATGAATGTCACATTTCAAGGTTGCCAAAGTGTTTTGTCCGATATTGCGAAATTGCATGTACCAAGTGCTTTTCCTTATCAAAAGTAAACACTTGGGCTAGTCCATTTTTCTTCGAACTCGCTCAGAGTAAAAGCATTAGAATCTAAACTAATTTAACTCGATTAAATCCTATGTACCCGATCGCCTTTGATAAATTTAGCTTAGAATTCGCAATCTTTTGACAATAAAGCTGATACTTCACTGAACTTTTGCAGTCCCATTAAACCTGACATATAATTTGTAAATCAATAGTTTAGGATAATCGTCGACGAAATGGGGGGAGAAATTGAAACTCGAATGTGGTAAATAATGTTGGCAAAATCTGGTTCTTCAGCTTTAGAAATTGGTTCAATTCTCAAATATAAGAAAATATACTAAAAGCGACCCAATTACATATCATATTATGAAAAAGCATAGACTATCGTGCAGTATGTTCCATATAACTTTTTCCGATTCATTAGTGGTTTCGTCAAGAATTAATTGATCTAAAAGGCCTCATATAAACACGGTCCACCCAAGCGGGCTGTCTTATCCAATGGGCTAATTGGGGCGCCACTGATCAAAGGATTGGTCTTCAAGGTCAGAGAGTCAAAAGGCTAGTTTACCGTAGTTTAGTAACCGTGTATGCACTGCTAGATGATATTTACTCAATTTTTTAATTGAAAAATTAATTGAATCGCATCAGCCCCAAAATAAATTTTATATATATAACTACGAATAATGTGTAGTCTCATTTCAAACATGAAAGCTATATTGCATATTTCTTAGAAATAGGTACTATAAATGAAAAAAATGACGAGAACTCTCCCTTCACTATACTATTTTGATTAACACTTTCCTTTCTGGGGCATAACGTTGGTGTTTCATGTAAAAGTCAAAGGGTCGGTTCCTGGATAAGGACAAGAATTTCAAATGCTGTTGATCACAATCACCGAAAGTAAATTCGTTTTATAAACTCTTGAGGAACGTGCGAAAAAGTTCGTAAACGAGACTATCTTGATAAATATTTGAAACTTGATTGAATTTGTTATAACTTATCAATTTTCTGTGAACGTTTTAGTGCACTAAGAAATATTGAATTACAGTTTGTTGACCTTGCGGAGTAAATTCGATCCTCTTAAAACATAGTTAATTCATTCCGTGTTGTATCTAATCGAAACTAAGAGGCTTAGCACAATCCAAGAAATGTGACGGAAAAACTTGTGCTGTATGAATAAATGTCCAAGCTTATTAACCCTTTTCACCCCGAAAGATAATAAGATGCATAATTTCGTATAATCATACACGTGTGAGTGTAAAGATCTATTTAGCGCTTTAGGAAGCTGAAAAATATTGATTTGTTTCAATTCCTAAAAATTAATCTGTGTGTTTTTGTTATTTTATGATTTTTATAATAGCGCTATCCAACAGGAATGTGTAAAAGATTCTTCATTCAGAATGCCGAGTCTAACTCGACACAAGAGTGCAAAGGCCGTGCTATCCAAAAACCTTATTGTAGAAATTGGTTTGCTGAAGAAGGGTTGCTGCAATTTCCGCATTTTGTTGTAGAGGAGTGACTACTACAGTGAATCATATGACTCTTTACTTAACTATTTTCTTATTATCTATTTCCAACTTCGAAAGATAGGTCGAGGAATGTTGCATTCGATTTTTTTCTATATTAAAATTCAATACTTAATCTTAAGTTTCTGTCAGACATTTTGAAGTGAAAACGTCTTTCCGCTTGTTACAGTGATAGTCAGTCGAACTTTCTGGTGTGACAAAATACCGTCAGATTTGAATCGCTAATAACTACGCGACTAATAATGTGAAAAGAATGGTTGACCCCACAACAGATAGATCACATCTGTAAGAGTTTGTCGCATAGTATTTGATTTGCCTGTGACGTCCATCGTACCAGTGTAGGCGCATGCGCGTGATTGTTATGAATTAGTTTTATGTAAGGTTATAAATAAGTGTAGCGTGGAAACGCGTTTAGCTAGGAGGTTGATTCTGGTGTCATTTTAAAGAGCTTGAGGAGTATTACTAGGGCCCAAAGTGAGACAAAAATATTTATCAGAATACAAGTAAAAATCGGTATTAAATTGAAAATTTCAAACTCCGCATGTTTTTTTATTATAACATGCAGAGTTTTCTTTCGAATTGTACGAAACTTACAGAATACTTGACAATGAGTAAAAGAAAAATTGTATTAAAATTTGAATATTTCGGGAAATATGAGCATTTGTAGTAATTGTTTTACTGCGCATACGCGAAATGTAGTTCTATATCCTGTCAACAGATAGCGCCATCAAAAGCTACTCTAAATAAAACATAAAGGCGCAGTTCGGGTCCGAGCCGTAGATTTTTCAAGAAAGCGGTCGGGATAAAATCATAAAACAAGTATTTCATATTAATAATGTAATTTAATTATCAGTCTCTAATACAATATTTGCACAGAGTAATATAATGGTTACAGAATAGAAAAATCACAAGTTTATCGCATGTAGCAAGGGTCTGTGGTAGCTTGTGATTTATATATTCTGTAACCATTATACAACTCTGTGTAAATATTGTTTTAAAGAGAATGATAATTAAATTACATAAGAGATTAATTAAACACTTGTTTAATGATTTTATCCCGACGTTTTCACGAAAATTCTACGGCGCGGACCCGAACTGCGCCTTTCTTTTTTCCGTCCCTAAATGTTCCTTTTCTATATTCAATAAATTTTATACTTGGAAAAAAATATACTTTTTCTCAAATAATGGTAGAACTGGTGTCATCTGTTTACGGCTGAAACATGTTCAGTGCTATGCCCAATTCTTTGCTGTCTTTTTACTTCCACGCATATTCACAAATCACGGGACTGAAAGGAAAAATGCCGCGACGTTTGTTCGCGAAAACAGCAAACAACACTTAAAAATTAAACGTTAGTTTTATGGCTTTCCTTTCCAGACTGCCATCTCGGTCGTAAAAATACGGCACACTCTTCTTATCCCTGCTGACCGTTGCGATTAAAAGTTGTTTCCTCACTACTGTGCAGTGTAATTTGACTCAGTTAAGTAATGAAACATTGACTGGCGCTTATATTGCTCTACGTATATTAAACTTAAAACGATATAACTGCTATAATAACTGAAAGCTTTTATGTTGTATAAGCTTTAGGTTATTCTTTGAAATATCCTGCAATCCAATAATACAAACATCTTCCACAATAAAAAAAAAAAATGTTTACATGTAAATTCTGAATACAGTAGGGAAATGCAATCAAAAGTGACTTCGGATATTTTGAAAAATGAAAAACTGCATGCATTAGAAGTTCAGAGTGTCAGTGATAAAATTCCCTTTTGTTTGATAAGTAATTTTCGAAGAATTAAGATAACAAAAAGTTTTTTAAAAATCTTCGACCACGATATTTATTATCTATGTGTTTGGAACTGCAAAATGAAGCAGATAACTGCTCTCTCATATCAGGACCTTAAAGTAAAAGAAAATACATTTCAACAGAAAACAAGCAGGGAAGTATTAGAAAAATACTTTATTTTACCAGAAATTTATAGTTTAAAATTCTATTTTCATAACATTGTTATACTATCAAAGTATGCATATGGAATGTTAGTCCATTTCACACAAAGAAAAACTCAATACAATTACAATACAATGCAAAAATATTCTATCAGAATATTTGTTTTCAATACAATCATAAATATTTCTCTATACAAATTTAAATTTCAAATATAATGTTCGATGGCATTGTCACAACATTGAAAGCTCTTAATTTAGAGCTCTAAATACAGACAGATCCAATTTTTTTTTTTTTTTCAAAAGCATACTTTGAGATGGCAGCAGAAGACTAGAACACAATTTCATAACATCTACAAAGGTAACAATCATAACAGTAAATCCTCTTTAGAATATAATATTTAAAACTCTTCAACTGTAAAATCTATATAAAATACAGTTTCTTAAAACAATAAAAATCTTATTCAGGAAGACATGCTTTTAAAACATGTGAAAATCTGAAGAATTATTGCTTACAAGGCAATAAAAATAGTAATGCGAGATGAAAAAACTATAAGCCATTTACCATCATCACAACAATCCTTTATATCTCTGGCACACTGAAATAATATATGCATAGGTGTCGAACAAGCATAACAATTAAAAAATGTACAAATAGACTATGTCCACATATCAGCCTGCACTGCAGAATCGGGTGTGGACCCTTCCGATGAATTAGTATGTTCGCATGGGTTGGAGTTATTGGAACAATGGCAGTTATTAAGGTTCAGTTGGCGCTCAAAATCTTTAAGTTGTCCGAGGAAGTTCAAATTTGGCGAGATATTGGCCTTACGCCTTTGAACGAAATCGTAGGCTTCATTCAATGATATATTCAATTCGTGCATCAAGTATGCTAAGGTGATGGTAACGGATCGACTTATTCCAGCCAGGCAATGCACCAATACACCCAGTTGACTTTTACGGGCTTCATCTGAAAGAAAAAATGAAGTCAAAAATTTCATACAGAAGCATGCAACAAAAAGATTATACAGTCAAACTTGGATTAACTGTCACTGTCGGCTGTGACGGATAAATGAAATCTCTCGATACATATCGGCTGGCTTGGGACGAAAATCCTTTCACACTGAATATTGTATTTAATTTGACAAAACTTCAATATAAACAGGGATGAGATTGGCAAAAAGACTGAAATCATACGCGAGCAAAAATTCTGTACCGTAATTTAAATGTGAAAGAAGTAAAACATGCAACATGATGAAAATATTACACTATAATAATAAATAACTTAATTATTTATAATTCAGTACGTATAAATAAGAAAAAGAATATTAAATTATTAAATCACTCACATTAAAAGTTAAGAAACAAGTTTAACACATCATCAGGGGCATCTTCAAATACAAAATTAGACATTAAAACATATTTACCACCTGTACATCATTGAGATGCAATATACACCCAACAGAAGTCTGAGAAGAATGATATTTAAGCCTTTTGATAAAAGTTAGCTCAAAAAATAAATAAAAATAAGGACGAATAATTTCTTTTGCTTCATGCAATTGTGTAAAGTGTATTAGCTCTTTATAAATTATAATAATGTATCATATACTGAATTCTGTTTTATTTCTTTTATTTTTATACATTTTTGCAAAAGTAACAGCACAATCATTTTGCAGCGTATGAAGTGAGAGAGGTTGAGAAATTGTACAGTTACAATGACAGATTCATTTAGCATTATTGTTAATTAAAACCCTTTGAAACATTTCCTTAATTGTAAAAGAAGTGTTTTTCTTTCGTTTTTTCATTTGTGTGGCTTTTGTGGGTAACAAATCTCCATTAACACGCTTCACCACTTGTTCTGGAGGGCTCCTATCTTTGACAGATTTTTCTTCAATAAAGGACGCGTTTGCATCCTCTGCAAGTTTATTTTCAATAAAGGCTAAAGCTTTTGCACAGTTTTCATTAGTATCTGCCTGTTTAATTACTGGCATAGTTGTCGGGACTACATTATCTCTAGAATGCCTAGGTAAATCATCTGTTTTATTTTTTATTTTGAGAACATTTTTTTTATGTCTTATTCTCTGCGTTTTTGCTGCATTTGCACACAACTTTTTAGCTGCCTCTTTTGACAGGAGTTTCTTTTTTTTTTTATGTAGTTTATTTATTTGTTTTTGTTCAGTTTTTTTATTTCTTCATCTTGGTATGCCCTACAAGATGACCTTAAGTTTCCAACTAATTTTTTTCAACATGTTCACTCAAAAAAATCTTTTTTTTTTTGCAAAATATGCTACAAAGGTTTTGTTTTCTGTAGAAAGGTGGTACTTAATACTTTGAATGGCACTGAATGTTGGAATGTTCGTCCTTGTAGAGCTTGCAGATATAATGTTGATTCGTCAGTAGAAGATGAATCAGCTAGCTTCCTAGCCGGTGGAGTTAAGCCGCACTATTCAGCATATTTTCCCAGAATTTTCTTTCGAAAACGTAAGATATAAAAGTTTCTTTTCTTTGTGTAAAAGCGGAATTTTCGGAAGAAAAAGCAAATTTTTGCAGGGGAAAAAAAATCGAAAATCCGAGAGAGACAACAACGGCAAAAAAAAAAAAAACGGAATTTTGAGAGAAAAAAAAAAAAAAAGATTTTTTTAAAAAGACTGAATTTCTCCAAAATAACAAAAAAGCGGAAATCAGCGAAGAAGCGGAAGAATCTCATCCCTGATATAAAAGTAGTAATGACGGGTTCGATTTCTTAGACGATGACGGATAATAGAAACTGACGGTTAATCGGAGTTTTACTGTACTTAAAAAAAAATGTCAAACATATTTACACAGCACAAAAAATTAGTATTCTGTTGTTACTGCCGAGATGTCAAATCAAAATTCAGTTTTAAAAACATTTCTTGCAAAAACTTCTAAAAACAATGGATTTTCGACAAATTCTGAAAAGTTTTAACTGTTGCCGTCATGTATTCACTTTCAAAATACGAATCTCCACGTTCCTACATATGGTCTGGACACACTCCAAGGGCTTATATGAAATTTAAAAGGAAATGTTTAGAAACAGGATATTCAAGAATGATTTGTGTTCATTCAAAGTGAAGTAGAGGAATATGCAGATTACTGCATTTTTCAAAAGAGAAACGGCATGCTTTCAATTAAATGTAATTGAAAAAAGTGATGAGCAAAGGTGCTCCTTTCATGAATCTTTTAAAACCGCCTTCTCTCTGCACCTTATAACAATCGTTCAACTAGGAAAATTCAACTTTCAAAAAGGAATTTAATGATTATCGTTAGTTTTGATTCATTTTCAGTGGCAATCTATTATTGAACAGAAAGGAAAAGACAAAAAGTTAAAACTGTTTATAAATCTGTCAATTAAGAACATAAAAAAATATTTCAAATCAATCATTTTTACCAGAAATGACCTTTCGCAGTAATTTTAAGGTATCCCAGAAATATTACTTTATATCAAACTGCAAACTTTAAGATACCATTCACTAATTTATTAACCACTTAACAGTTTCTTTTTTTCTGTCATATTGTGTCCAAAAACAAGCACATTTTTATAAGCAATTCTGTATTCAAATTGATTTTATGAATTCAATTCAGCATTCAAAACAGTTACAAGTATTGATTCTATTAATTTTTAAATGGAGGGGGGGGGGAAAGGACCCCAAATCTGGTTTACATCCAACGTAAATCTGTTTTACACTTGTTTTGCTATCCAGCATTAATTAGACTGCTAGAGACATTTACTAGAAACATTGCAGGTAAAGAAAGTGAAAAAGCTGGAAAATCAGTGGGTTGGCTTAGAAAAATGACCTGCCCGAGCGGCGTTGGGGTTAAGTGGTTAATCACTTTTGATAACAATTGCCGTTTTCTTGAAGAAGTCAATAAAGAAGAATTAATAGCAACAAATGAAACTATTCTGCATTGAACTTTTGCAACATTCTTAAATTTTCTTTTACTCACTATTGAAATTCTGGACGTTTTCTGGACGTAATACCTAGAATGTAAACAAAGGGAAATTTGAACATTGGGATTCCTTTCTTTTAAACACTACACCTGTCTAGGAGAGCAAGGAAATCGCTCATCCGGTCCCACACAAACAATGTTCACTTCCTCTACCTCAGAATAAAACAAAGAGAGGAACCGAAATAAACCGACAGCAGAGGAAAAGGAGGGGGAAGTCCGCACATGAGTGAAATAAAATCAGCCGGAAATCGATAGATTCGCATGACTCGCAAACCTTAAAATCTTCGAGGATGGACGACTCGCCAATGTGAACTTTTCCCACAACAGGATACGATGTGCACAGAATGGTACGTTGGTTTTACGCGGGAAACGTAAAGACGGAAATCTAACGTCAAGAAGCTGTTTAGATGCTCCTCGAATGACAAAATGTGTGGGAACAAAATTCATATTCATTTACGACAACTACCCTCATCCAAAACATGCAGGTCACGCATCTTGCCTTGAAAATACCAATAATCTACAACGCAATCTTCTCATAGAAACACGAGGGTCGTATGAAGCTTAAGGCATACTCGAGCTTACTGTAAAACACTGTTCACAATTTCCTTTAAAGGCTACTCGTGCCTGAAAAGATCTCCAAAGATGGCATTCCCCCGACCGTAGTTTTAGACAGGCGATAACTAACGATATAAATATTTAATACAGAGAATAATATTCCATGTTTTTTGACAGCAAAAGTTATATTTTCCTAAATAAAAGCAGTTTTAAATCCTTCGGTGAACATTAACATTGATTTCTTTATAATTCAATTTGCTTAAAATTAAGTGCAATTGCACATTGCCCATAAGACAAATTTAAACCTTTACCGGCGACATGTACCTTATACCAACGTATCTTTTCAGCAATATGTTTGTAGTATCCCAATTTTTAAAAAATTTTAAATAATGTGCAACATTTTTAATGATGCTCGAACTTAAATTTAATGAACTTCTAATGATTATCGAACTGTTAAAGAATGAATGGTAGATTCGCGATCAATCTACCTTGTCAACCTTTGAGTAATGAGAAAATCATGGTAGTTTTATAAGCAACAGTCATGCTGCACAATTATATGAAAGACTTACTGTATGGGACAAACGCGCACAGTGAATTGCTAATAATGAAGACTTTACTTAAAAGCGTATTTTATTACTGGCAAAGTAAAAACATTGTTGGAATATATTCAAGACCTTTGCACGCTAAATGAATGATAATCAGGGGTGGCGCCAGTCCCCCCGCCGGGCCAAATTTTTGTACCCCGTTCACGTAACAGGCAATTCAACTAGTATATAAATAAAGATCAGGTGAAAATTTGAGAGGTTCATCATTACGCTCCTCCCCTTGCATGGCAGGTTGTGCCCCCCGTAGGGTGAACTCTAACGCCACTCCTGATGATAATACTTTGGAACAAAACGCGCTTTATATCATGTTTTCGATTGAAACTTTGAAATCCTGCAAGTGGAATAACTGAACTCCAGGTTTTCCAGACGATGAAAATTGTTTACGTCTTATTATTGCACCCAACTAAAATTTACTTCCGTTTATTACCTTAAAATTAAATCTCCTTAGGTCCCTCCTCCGCTTTTTTTCAGTTTTTCTTGAGGTGCCAAGGATCTATATCATGTTTCCACTAAATAGGCGGGTAGGGACAGAATTTTTTTTAACAATTCTTCCCTGATCATATGGACAAGGTTTCGGATGGTTGGAATGCTACTAAAGAGCTTGTTAACACGAACTGGAACGTCGAAAGTTTAACGGAACAGACATTTTAATACTGTCTACAGCAACATCCTCTCCATTTAGTAGAAGCAAAAAGGCGGGACTTTTAATTCCACTCGTTTGTTTTCACTAAACGGATGTACATTTATGCACGTTCGCACGGGGAGAAATAAGGTGTAGTAAATGAAATTGCTGAAAAATAAAAAAGGCCACGCTTAGATGGCCACAACATTAAATATTCTGGAAACACAATCCACTTGATAGAAGTGAAAAGTAGGCGGACGTAAGCTTGAGCATAAACCGGATCCGCCTCGTCTTCAAAGGATTCCCCTTTTTCAAGGGATGGGTTTTCGAAGAACCGGATACAGCACGCCCTTCCTGTTCTTTCCCCCGAGAGGATGCATCCTCAAGAACTGCATTCAAAGGTTTCGCCACAGGAACTACCTTTCATTTTCATTTTCTGACGCTAATTGATATAAGCATGCACACGGCCTCGAGCTTCTTGGGGACTTCTTTCGTAAAGAAAATAATTCGATCGTCAGTGGCGTATGTTTAGCAGAAATTCGCTGTATATTCATTCGATCGACACTGATGAATGCTAAGTCTCAATGTCAAGTAAAAAAATAAATGCTACCATGTCAAAAATTTTTACTTATTATTATTGTTTAATGTGTATTTATTCGGATTATTTTTATTTAGTTACTAAAAAGTAAAAATCGAGACAATTCGGGACAAATCCAGGACATTTTCCCAGGGGACAAAGAATCAAAACTCAGGCATAGTTAATAAGAACTCGCAAAATCATGAATTAGAGATTCAGGAAAAATACGAGTCATTTTCTATGCAAGTGCAGCTTTAATTTTAAAATTACTACATGCCTCTGAACCTAGAGTTGTGATTTAGTTTAATTTAGTCTCGCCAGTAGCGGCGAGTGCGGGGTGACGGGTAGACGCCCCCTACTTTTTTCTAGGAAAAAATTAAATTTTTATTTCATTTTAGTTGCCTCAAAATATAAAAAAAAGCAACGGTGTTCGGGAAAACTAGCTAAATTTTAAAATTTTATTGTCTACCTCTATTCTCCCGGGTCTTTTAGCTGTCAATTTTTTTGCCCCCTCACTTTTTTCACCGAATACCCGCCAGTGTAGCTACATTAACGTCCCATTTTGAAGCAACGCGAGGGCTATTTTGGGACGAACCTCGTAATTTTGAACCGCGGTCAGATGACAATGCATTTATTCGAAAGAAATAAGGTTTTTAAAAAAACTCTCCGTTCTTTCAATACGGATTTCACATAAATATTAAATAGTACTTCGTTATATCTTTTTCTTAACCGTATGCTCAAATCAACTTTAATAGAGCTATATATACCAAAGCTACATATACCACAGTGTTGTTGGTTATTTTTTCAATATGGATCTAATATTGGGTAATTTAAATAGGTACACTGTAACAGACCTGCTGAGAAAAGTAGAAAACTAAGTCAAGTTTTAAAAACCACGCATTTTAAGCAAAATATACTATTCTCCTAAAACAATAATTAAAACTGACTTTAAAAGAAGATAATAAAAAAACTCATCGAAAATAAATGACTCTTTCGTGCTGAAAAAAAAAAAGATAAATTGCAATTATTCTTCAACAGCTATGTAGGTCCAGAAAATTAACTCAAAACAGTTTCTGATCTATCATCGATACAACTGTCTACATAAAAAACTTTCAGACAGATTTCGATTTACAGTTATGAGAATTTTCCGGTAAATCCGCTTAATAAACATTCTTCAGTTCAATGCTCTTATGAATATCTTTTAAGTCGCTGAATAAATTTTCACACATCTTCGTGTCGAGTAATGTTACTACACAAGATAATTTTAGCTAGCTAAGAGTTACAAAAGAAAAGCTTATAACATGGAGCTATATAAGAAAATGCCCAGATTTTTAACTTGTTGTACTGTGCGGTTCCACTGCCGAAATTAGCATCCTGTTCATTATATTTCAACTACTGTACTAGTTATTAGATTTAATCCTACTTTTTTCATAAATATGAATTCAAATTAAGTGAAGAAAGATCCGTCTATTTGATCTAAATTCATATGGAAGGAAAGAGAGAAAGCAATACTTTTTAAAAAGTATCAGCCAAAAATAAATAAGACTCACACCATCCAGTTTAAAAACGAAGCCGTCGGATTGCTACTCAGATTCTTGAAACTATTTCTTTTACATATTTTGTATTCAAAGGTTATTTATTCTAGTTTGTTTCATAAGGAGAAAGCTAATGAAAATTACCGAACTCGTGTTCTTTTCATGACTGAATTAGTTAAAAAAAAATTTAACGACATTTGTGTCAAGACAGCCGGCGCCGAAGCGAAGTACCTACGCCTATCTCAAACCAGTTTGGCCCCCAAGAGAATTCTTTCCCGTCAGGTGTATTTTTCTGAAGTGACCCCATTAAAACAAGGGGCCAAGAGTGCGCGGAATGTGCCCCTAGATGCCAAGGGAGGATTACGGAGAAAACAGGACGGGCATTTAGATAAAAAGGAGACTGGTGTTTTTACGACGCTTTCAGGTATGCAAGATGCGAATCTCCCGTGCTTCGGATTCTATGCAAGAAACCATGCTTCAAAATGGCCGTTAATGGAAAGATTTTCGAAATGAAGCAAGATATGCTAAAAATTACAGATTATTGAGGATGAGGAAATCATAGGTATTGCTCTTAGTTAGATATATTTATAAGAGGATGGACAAAAACTTACGCAGTAATTTTGACGATTGCGTCTCGTGTATCGTTTTTCCTAACAGTTTGTCCCTTTAAAATCAAAGTTATAAGAGGGATAAATTTATGATGGATGCAAGAGCAAAAGCCAAGGACATAATTAGAAAGTAAACAAAAATCATTAAAAACAGTCTTCAATTTACAACATTTCAATAATATTTTTCACTCAAAGAACTCTCCCGTTTGGGACAGCTAAAAAATTGTGCGGGGGAGGGGTGAACAAAGGGGATGATGAAAGATTTTCTGGCAGTAAAAGGGACAACGAACAAGAATAATGAACGAAGGATACGATTTGCAGCATTCTCACAGTAACATTTTACATACTTAAAATATAAAATCATAAATAATAAGCAAATTCCGCTGAATTGCCATTGATAAAAGAGGCTAATAAATATTTTTCGTACTCAAATATATAAAGTATAAAACAATACGCGGTATCATGATCATAAATATATTGGTATAGCTATTGGTTCAAGGACTTAAAAAAAAAAAGGATAAAGTAAAGATACTTACCAATAAATTTTATGGCCTGAGGAAAGAATGAGGACAGGTTTTGAGACCAGTGATCTTGAATAGGAATCTGCATGTACTTCATGCCCATACCAGTCTTCTCAAATGTATTAGGGAGATTTGGAGTTACATTCAACACATAATGGATTCCATACTTTTCAAGGGAGTTCCAGTCGCAGGAGTCACTGGCGTTACCCAAGTAAAGGTTGGGAAGAATTTCCACTGGGAACGGTGGAGTTTCTACAGAACAGTCACCCAGACCACTATCCAGTTGACGAGTGTCCGGATTCACTGAACTGATTCGGAGGGCCATCAGGCCCAAAAGAGAAGTTTCTGAAGATTCAGACTCACACCATTCCGGATACAGAGATTTGAAGTTCTCGAAACCACCTATAAAAGAAATTAAAATCCAATTACATAGGAATTTAGACAAAATCAGGTGATGGAAAATATACGAGTCAAATCTGTAAGGAAGAATGTGCAACAAAACTAAAGAGCCTTTATAAACTGTACCAGCGAGATTATCAAATCATTTTTAAAAATATTTTATTTGATAAATAAAAATCACGACAATTAATAATGCAGGTGCAAGTCTTTATATACTAGACAGACATAGCAACCTAAAATTCAGACTTACTTTGTAACTGATTCATATTTATTTAGTAACTATAAGTATATATATGTCCTTAACTATTTTATCCAAACCCTCTTAATTATCTAAATTCTTAAGTTCTTTGTTACAGGACAAAAGTAAGATTTTATAACAACTACATACACGACATCAACTTTCATTTTACTTACTGTTTTTAAGGATTCAGAAGGAAAAAAAAAAAAAGACATTTCCAAATTTTAATGCAACTCATGCACATGAATTAAATTATAGTACTTTAGTAATACTATAATTTAGTATTAGTAAAGTAAGTAGTATAACAGCCTGGCTTAAAAATAAGCTTAGATTTGCGATTAATTCAGACGATCAAAACTAATATAGTATACTAGCAGTACGCGCACGGCGTTGCCCGTGGAATCAGGACTTCAACAAAATGAAAAAAGAAACGCCCACAATAACATGAAAAAGTTTTGAAAACAAAATCAAAACAAAAAGATACACATTATTGATTTTCCTATTTTTCTTCGCGATAATGGCATATCATTGTCATAATTTTACTTTGATATTACTTCGTTTTTTTATAACGAAATGAATTTATTTTAAAAAACTTACTTTCACATCTTTATTATAATCATGCTTTGAGGTACAGTATGCATAATGTTTATTTTTAATCAAAAATAAAATAATATATATCTATAAAATTTGCTTTATTTAAGCATTGGCATTTCATAATTTCAAGTCGGAAAGTTCTGGTCTTGCTTGCTTTACGACTGCGTCCAGCGAAGGAAATAAATCGCGGCTGTTTTTTTACCCGCCAGGTGGCGTAGCCAGGGAGAAACCGGGCGAAACGGCGTGGTTCTTCACTGTCAGCATTCGAGAAAAATTCTTTGATCCCATCAAGAAATAAATTAATTTTAAATCGGAGAAATAAAATATTTTAACAGTTCTTATTTTAAATCAGAGAAAAATAATTGATTTACTACCTAAAAAAATTTGAAAATGATATCTTTATTAGAACGTCGGATGCAAGAGTTTTAAGAATTCCGGATAATTTTTTTTAAGTGACTATTTTTTTAAAATTCCCAAAATTAAGTTAGGCGTACGAAACAAACTTCATTAGAACAGAAATCGTGTGCTCTTTTTGATGGTGTGTCTATTTTTTTTTCGTACAATTATTCAAAACCATTCTATTGAGAAATTAGTGCGAAAAATCAACCAAAACAACACAAAACATTAAATAAAAAATTTTCTAAATTAAATTTTAAAATTCCAGCTTCGAGGTGCATTGAGTCACCATTAAGACTACCTGTGTGCCAAATTTCACGCAAACACACACACACTTTTATAAGTATAGATATTGCATTTACTAATATAGTCTTGAGCAGTTTAATTGAAATGAAATTAAAGTACATAAGTACATGAAAGTAATAAAGATCTTGCACCAATATATTTTTAGAATTTTCCATTATGTCGCTCAATATAGCATGTATATCACCATGCGTTTATTTTCAAGGTTATTTTTATATGCGATTTTTTAAAAAATATTTTTTAGGTGTTGATGTCATTCACTTTAAACAACCAATGGGCGCAAATAGTGCAAAAGGCTATAACCATTACTAGAAACGATTCCTCATAGCCGTATGCAAAAATGTTTTTTGAATACCCTTATTGGATCAATATGGCACGCACTCGGAAACCAATCCGAAATACTACAGAAAGTGGCGTAACACCAATTTCGTGTATTCCATATGCTCGTTATCTTCTCATTTTTTATGCTTCAAAAAAGATAGCAGTAAAATGGGGAACAGGATTTTGGCTGTATGCCCCTCGTTCACCATCAGTTTGAAGGGCGGAACAATATCGTCAATGATTAGCCGGCAGTGTCAACAGGACCGTGAAAACGCTTTGCAAGCAGTGAAACTGTCGACTTCCGACCCCTCAGGAAGCACCTGCATCCGCTTCTGACACGCGATCAAGTAGGCATGCTGTAGATCGTACAACAGCCGTATATCGACGATGTACGAGGTCATTTCCGAAACGACTTTGTTTTTAATTCAGCAAAATAAGAAAAAGATGAATTTCTGAATGATAGAATACTGAGGGAACTTTTCTTGCATAAATTAAAATGTGAAATTAATTCCTGAAAAACTGAAGATTTTCTTGGGTTATTAAAAAATGTTGCGCACACACACATTCAACTGAAAATTCGCATTTATTAAACTTGTAATATTTCAAATTTCTTTATTTTCTTGGGGCGTCTGATTCGAATGTCCCCAATAACTGTAGTTACACAAACATTTCCTAAATTCGGGAGGTATTAATATTGCACATTAATTATAACAAGGTGTTCCTTGTTATAATATCCTAACAATATTTTTTAAAAAACACATCCAATATAATTTCAATAAAATGCAATAAACATTATTTGCTTATTGCACGGAGGACGGGGGGGATGTATTGGGAATTTGTTATAATTAATTACACAAACACCGAAACAAAAATTGCAAATTTTATCTATATATGACTCACAGGGTTATTGCACATTTTATTTTTTTAAAAATCAGTCATTTGACGTGTCAATGATCGTGTGTGTCCGTGTTTTTCCACCGATAGATGTTTATTTCATTATCAAAACCGTCTGCAACGCTGATCAAAAATGACCTATTGCACAATTTCGAAGCAGGTAATAGCTGACCATTTGAGTGCAACAAACAGTTGTGTTCAATGGACTTTAACCTATATTACTCGCAGTTGTAAAATTTTGACCCTTGGACTTGTATAGCTGCAAAAAGACCGTGAAAGTAGAATTTCCTGCCTTTGCGCTATCGCATCTTCCTAATCTGTTTATACAGCAGCGCAAGAATCGCTTCCCTCCTCAGATAAACAATTCATGAAGGAGCACTGCTAAATTTGGAATTGCGGTACGGAAAAACGTCGCTGTGTTCACCCAAGTGGGCGACCTTGAGATCCACTCACTTGCTGCAGCATTGATAAACGAGCTAGCGGAAGAAACAAAAAAATAAAAGTAGTGGTTTTTAGCTCCTCCCTTTTTAAGCTTTTTTCATTTTCATTGATGCTTGTAATACTCCAGGCGAAATGCGCCGCTCGAAAAAGAACGCTTGATTGTTTTCGTCCGGTTATACAACTTATTCAGTTGAACCTCATTAGAATGAAATTTAAATATAGTGATCTATCGGTTATAGAGGATTTGACTAAGCTGAATTTCTAACCGGAGTTCTGCTTCAAATTTTATCACAGGGAAATTATTCAATTATTGTCTTTTAATTACATTTTCTGAAAAATTCCCGTAAAGTGGTCGATATGTTTTGAACTTTATTGAAATTTTTTATGAAAAGAAATGTTAGAACTTTATTGATTTCTGTTCTGAAAAATAACCTTTGAAACAACAGAAATCATGAAACAGTGGCAGACCCGTTTGTATTATTCACACATTTATGAACTTTACATTCGTATATGCTTTTCAAAAAACTGCCAATTGGAGGTACTGAAATGTTAACTTTATTGAAACTTCCGAATGTCGAACTTTACGAATGTTTCCACTAAACTGAATAAATTTGTATAAAATTTGGCAAGTTAACATGCTTAGTTCAATCTTTCCATCTTTTAGATTAGCATAGAACACATTTGAACAAAAATATATCTTTCCATTAGAAATATTTTTAACATGCATCTTTTGGCAAATTCTTTGAATTGGAGCCTGGCCATATAACAGCGCTCGTCAGTATAATCAAACCAGTTCAGAATTGATTGTTCAGTCATTGTATTCCTACTCGTTATTGTTTAGATTTAAAATAGGTACATATTTATTTATTAGACTCGATTTATAAATTCTGCCAGGAATGTTCCATTTACATCGACACTTCGTAAATAAGGGTCTTGAGTGAAATGGGGTTGAACAGACGAATACTAGAATCCTGAAAACCTGGGCAGCACTTCCTTCAGTCAGATTTTTACCATTTTTGAAAGCAAAAATAAACAGGAATCTTCGCCCGATATTAAACATTTAATTAAAGCTGCCATAAAGATGTATTGAATTCTTTTTTAAACATCACTAATGAATGTATGATTTTCAGGATTTATTTTCTTGTTCGGAGATGGGATTTTTTTTTTTTTTTAATCTGAAAATGGAAAAGTTAATGGACTGGTTTCTATCAATTTAATACGGCATTTTCACATTTTATTTTTAAACCCTTAATAAAGTTCGACATCTCAAGATGCATCATCCACATGCACAGAATGAGAAGTATAAAAAAATTACAGATGTGCAAATACTCGCAAGAATTTTTCCCCCTTCCTAAAGTGCGCTAAATTATGAAAACATAAAATTGTTATACTCTTATCGACATTCATATATTCCCTAATGAATTAATTGAAATCTTACACATGAATTTATAACCACAAAAGATGGGATGGTGACGGGATCTACTGTACATCAGTATTTTGACAGAAATGTTCTTTGTGTTAACAACAGTTTTTTCGCATGACGTGGTGTTGGCCACAGTCTTATAATTTGTAACAATAAAAACTGAAACTGCTGTATCCGAACGTCATTAAACGATTTTCAGGTCGTTCCATATCATGTGAACTTCGATCAAAACATTTGCCGAGGATTGTGTTTTACACTGCAAACCACTAATAAAGTTTTAGTTCTACACGGAAGAATATGACGTACGAACTCAAAAGAATGTAAAATTACAGTACCGTTTTCCCCCACACTTTTTCAAACAATCACAGATGCAGCCAGGTCATAGTTAAACTTTAAAAGTTTTCACGACTTTTCAGTACAGAATCCGACTATTAAATGAAACTTCATCCATTTGCAGCAATCGTTTTTTATGTGAAGTAAAAACGTTTAAAAGAATATTTAGAGTTTCAAATGATGTTTAGTAAGAATAATGTAAATTCTAAATCAAATCCGACAGTATACTGGGAAAAAAAAATTGAAAAACAAACCTAAACAAGAAAGCATACGATTACAATTGTTTTTAATTTTCCATAACATGAAACGACCTGAATGTGGTTATAAGTTTTAAACTTGCGAAAAAGAGCCTCGGAACCATTTTAGATTTGGGATAACTATGACAAGTTCATATCGAAATTTTGCTTTGATTTTTTGAATACAGAATCTGTGAGAAATATTAAGTACACGATCCTTACAGTTATTCAACAGTCTTATTTAAGCTTTTATTCATAATTAAATAAAGTTATGAAAGATCTATTAGATTTGTCATTAGATTTACAACCATCGAGGTTCCAATAGCTACAGGACTTTTAGGGACCTAATTTCTGCGAATTTTAAACTGGAATCGGCTTATAATAATACGCCAAATTGAACCCGTTAACACTTTTTTTTTTTAAAAAAAAAAGAGGTCCATTTTTCTACATACCATGTTCTTTGCCAAGTTTGATCCGATACAAGAAAATATTCAGTTCCTATGCGTTATGTGGTTAAAAGATCATGAAAGCCGCTTCTGCCCATCGTTTTGTAAAGTAAGGGGGCATTTTTGTTATTTGTTTACAAAGTTTAAGATCTATTAAACATCCATGCTATTTTTTATGGTAACTTTGAATTCAGATTTTATTTGGAATTTATGAAATAGTCATGTTTGATTAATCAGGTAACACAGTTTTTTTTAAAATGTGTGTGGGATCGCGCAGACATCCATGGTGTTTTCTCATACAGATTCATTATGTGCAAGTAAAAGCTATTAAAAAATCATCTTGAGATAAGAGTTTCCATGATATTTGTTGCAATAACAACTTTTTTTATTGAAGTTTTTTTTTTTATCTATATACCTTGCTTTAATATTTTTCAATTTTGGGGTCGCGAGAAAATTTTGTCATGAAAACTGGGTCGCAAAAAATCTTTCTACCGGTTAAAGCGTCGCATAGGAAAGTATAAGAAGGCCTGAATTAACACATACACAACATTAATAATTAAAAGAATTTTCACCGTTTTCTCCCGTATAAAAATACTCAAAGTTAAAAACTACGAAAAGATTTTTACAAAAATGTCCATAAAATATATAGACTCTCCCTCCTCCTATCATATAGTTACAATAACTCACTTCATGCGATTTTTCTTTAAGTCCTGAAAATCTTATTCTAAGCTTTTGGTCCATGAATAAAGTGACCATTTATTTTTTCCCTCAAAACGGGACATCTAATTTTCACGTAATAGTATGTGTATTCAAGAAAACGCTTATTTCTTCGTTTTTATTTACTAAAAAAACATATGCACATGTGAAAATAAATAATTTAAGTGAGCTTGTATTTTTCTGAAAACACATTTTTTCTCTAGCATACTAGGTGTCAGTGGCGAATCCAAGGGGAAGCCCCCTCCTCCCAAAGCTAAGCCAGAAATCTTGATTTTATTTAAAATCACTACAACTGTTCGTTCTCAATTTCCCTTTTTAAAAAAATTATAATAAAAACGTGAAAACATTGCTTTCTGCCTTGACAGGCTCGAATATTTTACTACTTTTCTAGTCATCCCAGTTGTACTTGTAGGACATTTTTTGGCAAATTACTCGATTGCATTTTTTATTAAATTATCGAAAGTATTGTAGTGTTTTTATTATTCTTATTGTCAGGTGAGTACAGTTAAAGTGCTTTGGTTTACCATAAGCCAGAAGGTTTGAGATTCGTCACGACGCCGACGATACAAAATTTTTATAACCTCAGCCCCCCCCCCCCCCCGACCCAAATCGTGGATTCGCCGCTGCTAGGTATTGATTTAAATAGAGAATGAAATTCTTGGCCATATTTCTGGAAATTTACTTTGGTAATTAACGTTCCTTTAAGACTTGTAACTATGTTTTTTCCCTCGTCCACAACTTATTCGTATGAGAAAAATGCCTGGCAGACAGGAAAAGTACGAAAGTTTGCATGATTTAAATGATTGACATCAAAGTGTTTGAACAATTCCACCCAATGACTTTCGGTTGAAACATACTCAGGGTTTCATTCTGCCAATTTTTGCGGTGTAATATAGTTAGAAATAAATGCGAGATAGCAGCTGTGCTTGGGGACAACGAGACAAGCTGCCTAAAGACCGGACGTATTACCACATTATCCATGAATGAGGTACATCAAAAAACACGCCTCAAATTCTAAGAGCAGGAGACAAATAAAACATCCCACAATAACCCTTTTCCCGCTAAATAATTTTAAATCTGTCCTTTAATTTTTCCCAAACAAAAAAAAAATCATAAAATATGGTCGTAATATCCACAAGCAGAGCTCTTTGCATCAAAGTCACACAAACTCGTAGGCTGAGTAAACCGCTGAGTAGAATCTGAATTAAACGTAGATGCAATACGCTTTCAAAATAAGAACATTTTCTCCCCCCCCCCCATCTCTTTTTCTTAAAAGCTTGTTCACCCACTTCCTGTCTGACGGTGACCCGAGGGTAGGCCGAATGCCTCCGCAATATCCTGCCCAAGGTAGCAGACGATCTTCCCCCGGAAGAGGGGGGAAAAGCAAAAAGGCGGGTGGTTTCTGAGGTTGCGGAAACACAGAAGGTGAGAGGGGAGAGAGGAAATGGTTTCATAAAAAAAATTGAGACGTTCGAAGAAGTTTGGTTTTCGAGCTATTGAACACGTGGTGATTCAGGAACCGAAATGTTATTTAATACATCCTCAGAGGAAATGAATAAACAGTTTGAAGTTATCTGTTGATTGGTTTATTTACCGAGATCAACTCGTTCGCTTTTTGGAATCTCGTTTACTAAAGTAGGATACTCATCTTAAAAATCTGCCAAAAATATGAAAATCATTGAATTCTTTCTTTATACATTAACAGAATAGGATGTATGTATCGACTAATATGGGCACCAAGGGAATATGACGATAAAATATATTAGACATTGCATTTACAAGTACATGCAATTCAGTTTCATTCTTTAAAGTAAAAAGACATGTAGCAACTACTACAATTTCAGAGTAAATTCATAGGAAATTTATTTAAAAAGTACGAACTTTTTCGCTCATCGCAAAAATGCTTATTGCATAATACTCATGTTGCTGCATGTATTATTATTTAAAAAATGGAGCTGTTGCAACTACTGCAATTAGAACAGAGTTATTTTAATGGAAATTTATTTAGAAAGTATAAACTTCTTCACTCTTCACGAAAAAGTTTATTGCATAACACTCATGATGAAACTTTCATTTGTGATTGTAAGATTAAAGTCAACAATTTGCTTGACAATCTGGTCTTAATGCAATATTACGATAATTTATCAGGCTTCAGTTATCTTAGATTCTAAAAGAACCGAAGACCTATCATTTCAATATATATTTTATAGAAAGTTATAGATTGCATAATACACTGAACATAGAAAAATAATTGGATATCTTCCAATCACAAAATTAGTATGATGATTCGTTTCAACTTCTAATAAGACTATAATGCGTTAGTCCTTTTTTTTACTGAAGACTTACGGCGTTTAAAGACTAGTTTTTTTTTTTTAAATCAGCTAATTTAAGTACATATCAAACAATTCATTAACTGATATATACGTTGGACAGGTGGAACTTACTTTTTTTAATTAAGAAGAACAAGATTTTTAAACAGCATTCTGAACTCGAAGTTATCTTTTGTTAGTTTTATCTTTTGTTATCACTGTTTTTTGTTAGTCATCTGTTTAGTCAATTAGTTTTTTGCTAGAGGCAGAAAAATACCAAACATGACAAAGTTACAAATATTCAAATGAATTAATTCACTTTTTGCACAAAGTTAGCAAGACACCCCTTCTAATGATATTGGCACGATTACCACATGATAATATAAATAAGCATTTCAAAACAATAAATAAGAATCTATAAAATAAACATTTAAACGGAACATACAAGAGAAAAAATTTCGCAAGATAAGATTGAAACAACTTACTAAACGGAATGTAATATTGCCTTACCTTGTAAACAAACCACATTGCATCCTTCTACTTTCAAACGTTGAAGAAGTGTAGCAAAAACCCTAGTATTCGAATTGCCGCCGTACTCGGTCTCCGAATCTGAATCATACAGAACCAGAGTTGCTTCTTTCCAGAGTTTCAAAAATTGTTCTTTGCAGTCGCTGTTTTGGATGAGGCTGGCTACACTAAGTTTTCCATTGGCAAGCCGGCGTAACATTAACGAGGACGCTGGCAAAGTCAAGTTAATGGCCCCTCTAATGTGACCAGCCGCAAAATCCGATGAGCACCTACAGTCCAACAAAAGTAGCGTAGAACTCGGGTTTCGAACCCGCTCCACTAGGTCCTCCGCTGAGAGAGATTGTACAGCCGAATCTTGATCTTCAATAAAATCGCGGGACGGCATAGTGAATGATTATCTATTGTGATATAAATCTCTTACTAACCTAACTAAGCGAGAATATCGGACGAAAATAGCAAGACGGTATAATTTGTACTTCGGCACAGCCTCCCTTACATCCCACACTTAACGACGGAACGTCAATAATAATACTGGAAGATCTTACGCTACAACACTACATCGGATGAGAGCGGCTTTCATGAATGTAGGAGCACTCGTGACCGCCAGCCAATCAGAGCGCCGCTAGACTTTCTGATGTCATTCAGAGGAACTCTGCGTGTGTGACGTCAACGACAGGCCCTGCGACATATGAGTGAAAGAATCTAGTAGTGGAAATGTGTGGAGTAAACAGTGTGAAAATGAAAAAGAAAGCGTTTTTCCACAACACTGAGCATTTTCGTAGACATTTTGATGTGGGAGTAAGGTTGTTAATAGAAATCGAAATCACGAATCTTGTAAAAGATTTGTTCGAACGTCAGCCAAATTTAATTTGTTGTTGAGGGATTAAATTAATGAGTTTCTGAATGGATTTAGTTTTAAGAAGGAATTGTGATTATTTTTAGAACTTCTTGGTTTTGTGTAAATGTAATTTGCATTTAGATACGTATATTTGTGAAAGGTATGACTGTTTAAGTTCTAAAGAAAAGATATATACATTTTTAATTACAGCACAATTTTTGTCAGTTATCACAATAAAATATAAATTTGAACATTGGGCAGAATTTTATTTCTTATATTTAATTTTCAATTAATATTATTTATTTAAGTTTAATACATAAATGTTATTTTAAACATAACATAATAGTTAATGTTTAAAATATAAATATGATATTATGTTTAAAACATAAATGTTCAATTAATTAAATATTATCTTATTTCTTTTTTCCAAACATATAAAACATTTAACTTTTAAATAATTTATTAGTATATTTTTTAATGAAAGTAATCCAATTTTATTAACACATGCTTATTCCAGTTGGGTTCAATGGAAGAGAATGATATTTAAATGAAAATGAAATGATGTTTTCAATTCATAGTAAAATATTTTCCTTCTTTTTAAGCTTTTCGGTAAGATTCTTATAGTATTTGGCGCATTCAGAAGACTTACATGTAGTAATGATGTACAGGGTCGGAGGCGACAACTTGGTTCAGCATGTGTTATCCCATTGAAAATATCTGTGAGAACGTCTGCTAGCTGGACAGGGAGAGAATAGGCCAAGTTTATAGGGACAGGTGCGGATTGTGTGGCTGGAGGATATATGTCTATCCCTTGTGGATAAGTTCTTTGCCCAAATATATAAAAGGGGTAGGGACTTACTCAGGACAGACTTTAGGTCGGACATCTCTGGAGGTAAAAATAAGAACTCTTCTCGTAGCACCAAGGTTAGTTTTCCGTCTCTGATTTTGTCGAGTTTCAGTGTACTAGCGTTAATTTAGTCAAATCGAATACGACTTCTCGCCGTATATTTATGTCATGTTCAAGTCATTTATCTTAGTATAACTGTGGCTTTTGAGATATTTCATTAATTATAATAATTTTTTGCGTCATCCATTCACTGTTGTTAAGAAAGATAATCCTATATCACAATTGTAATAATGGACTACTTTTTGAAATAAAACAGCATTTTATCTACAAAATTTCACCTTAGAATTATCAAAAGTTACCGGATAGTAATTACGGAGTTTCAAGAAAATGCAATTTGAAAATCTTTTTTTGTTGTCGTTGCTTCATTTTGAAAGAAAGTATAGATATTTGTATTTTCTTTAAAACTTAAGCTATCTATAAATAAAATCAGGTATTAGTAAAATCAGTAATTTCTGCAATAATGCTGCTAATCCATTCATTCGACGAAGAATTCATAGAAACAACGAAAGATATGTAAGAGTAGGAAGTAAAATTCAGAATTCTTAACTCTTTGAGAAGTTTTAAAATAATTTTTCCTGTACTTTCGGCAGATCAGTTTACTTATGCCCGGATAATAGAGTCAATTCAGATTCACGTGATACGCGCCAAATGCAACACGTCAATTTAATATTGAATCCATTATGCCTCTTGCAAAAGGATTAGATTACTGAAAACCTCAGAATCTATATTTTTACTTTTTTGTATACGAAGCATACAAAGAGAAGGTATTGTAAACGTGAAAATATTCGACCACGAGATATTGATGAATCTCCACGTTTTAGACTTCCCTGAGCCTGAAAAACAAATTTTCTGAATTATGTCTGTTGGTCGCTTTGTCTGTGAATAACTCAAAAACGTAAAATGAAATTTTGTATACAATCTTTACACCATAATTGCTGATATCTGTCAAATTTTGGACGAAATCCTAATAAGGAAGCCTGTCTGTCTATCCGCCCGTGTGCATGTAAAAACAATAACTCAAAAACGCAACGAGCAAGATAGATGATATTTGGTATATGATTTTATCAGCAAAATTGTAGATTTGTATCAAATATTAGACCAAATCCGTTGGCTGGTTTACTGTCTGTCGGTCTGTCTA
>BGPR01000825.1:65452-85778 GCA_013235015.1 Araneus ventricosus | reverse complement strand
GAATACGATCATTCAAAAACGCAGCGAGCTAGATAGATGATATTTGCAATATGGTTTTATCAACAAAATTGTAGACCTGTATCAAATATTAGACCAAATTCGTTGGCTGGTTTACTGTCTGTCGGTCTGTCTATTCGAGTGCATATGGATACGATAATTCTTAATTCTGCGCCCTCTCCCCTTGTGCATTCAACGCATCTAAAGAGAGGGGCAATTTAAATGTGCCACCAGTTTATTTAATGTGTATGGATGTGCTGACAGTGTTTTGTCTGGTGTTTCCAAAATAATACTGCAATTTGTAAATGTTATATTGTAATTTCTTTCATATTTTCGCCCTAAGTTGACCCTATGGGAAATCTGGCCCTGGGTCTCTCTATAATTCGGCCCTTCACCAATCCGGCCTCTCAGGTAGTGCAGAAATAACAGGGCGCTCAAATTTGTTAAGATGGCCCGACTGCATGCTGATGCCAGCGACCTTGGGACGACGTAAACAATATTTTGTTATGTTTTGTAATATTTATTTCAAATAATATAATTTTCTGTCATGCGTTTTTCTAAATGAACCTCCACTAAGCCGGCACTTTCTTTAATCCTACTATTCATCCTCTAGTCTGATGGGAGACTATTGTACCTATTTTTCTTATTAATTATTAATATTGGTAGGTTTTTTTCTGGGTTTTAGAGACTCTTTCATCGAATTTGCAATTAGCAATTATTTTAAATGACAAACTATTTTTTTTTCTTTCTAATAAAATAATAATAATGAAGTTTTGTAATTAGTGGAAAGACGATGCGTGCCATATATAAAATGGAAACAATATAATCAGCTAGAAGATTTCCAAGAATAATACATAAATTATTTGTTATCTAGAGAGTCAGGATTATTTTTAAATAATATATATTGTAGCGCCATGATATTTTTACAATTTTGTTTCAGATTATTCTAAATATTATAATTTATAAATATTTATAATATAATTTGTTTTTAAGATTATAGCAAGCATACGAAAAAAGCGAGGAGAGCCATTCCCTCAGGTTAAAAATAACCATACAGTTTGTTACGGTTAGATCAGGTATCGGGATACTGAGGCTCTTGAGCCACATTTGGCTGTTTGAGTACATACATGTGGCTCTCAAAATAAAATTGAAAAATAAAGTTCTAATTTTTATTGCATATTTTCCTAATGACATTGTAAAGAAATTGATTTTTCCACTATTTGATATAGACATGACTAATACAGGGACATAACAACGAACTTGACAAGCTGAGATGTATGAAACCCCAAAAATTTGCACACATTGTCACTGATATAGAGCACCTGGAAGTAGAAAAAATCAGCCTGATTTCACTGAACTTGTAAATTGCTGCAAAACTTTTCATATTCCATCCCATCCGAAGGCAGAATGAGTGATTTTCAATACTTGAAATAGTCTTCTGGACTCATAAGTTGAGAGCATTGGGTGGTCTCAGCATTCTTGGGTCTGCATATTTATACGAATAATCGTTTTCAAACCTAAATTTCTCTCCATCTATATTGAGGAGCAACCTTACAGATCCTAACTTGGAATAGTCTCTCACATTAGAAATAGATCAATTGAAAATGAACATACAAAGACTTTCTCAGCAGATTCCTTTCATGTTAGTTTTCTTTATTATCTAATTAAATGACAACTTTTGTTTGGGAAGTGTGCTGTTGCCTGACTATATCCAAGAGTCCATAGAACACTTCAGAGGTTTAGGGAGCATATGCAATTTTTTGTATAGAATTGTAGCGTCTATGAATAACTTAATTTTAGCTTATAAGTTTAAAAATGATAAAGCAATTTTGCGATATTTTTTCTTGTTTTATTAAAGGCATAATTCATGATACTGATTGTTATAGTATGATGCTTGGCTTGCTTCATTTGTAAAAATATCTTAATGCCTCTCGAATAATTTTTTTAATTGTTGCGATGTACAAATTTTATTCTTTCGTCTCAAGAGCTTGACGTCTCTTTATGCCACAGTCAATCTATTTTAGATAGCCTGCGAAAAATGGTTTTTATAGTGCTTCTGTAAAAGCCTGGTATCATTTCAACCTTAAAGTCACCACTAATATTATCATTTGACGCATTTGAGGGGTCGAAGAGAGGACTTTTCGTTTGTTTATGTGAGTATTTACCAGTCTCCTCCTTCCCACACATGCAGGTGGTGCTGAGGAGAGGGGTGGGGCGCGGATTTGTACAACAAAGGTCTATTCCCATTTGTGAGCTTTGATTTTCAGCTCAAAAGGGTATTCACGGAAGAATTCTGCCTGGGCATGAATTTTCAAGCCCGTATTGGCCCGGGGCCGAATTCACCTCTAGTTTCGGTAAGGAGCGAACCAGCAGGCCCGTTTTGTCTCTGACATTAATCCCTTCGTGAATATACAATAACCTAAGGAAATAAAAAAAAGCGAATATTGCTATACTCTTTGTTTTTACAATAAAAAAAATTCCTGAAAAAATTAATGGCTTAGGCTGTTTTTGTAATGTTAGACAATTTTTTGTAACATGAGCAGAGGAAAAAATATTTGATATGTTTTTCTCAACTCGTTCCAAGCCCGAAATATCAAAAGTTGTCTATCGAACCCGTTTAAAACACATACCAATTAACTCCTATTTGTACGAAATTTCGGGCTCGTATAACTCGTGCAAATTTCTGCATTGTTTTGATTGCCTTTCATATATTTACAGCAGATCTTTTGAAACAGCGTGTCACACAGAAAAATATTGAGGTAACGAAAACTTTCACAAGTTTTCTTGTTTTAGATAATTGAATAAATAGAATATGATTCAGTAACAATGGTTACGAAAATCATCTTAAAAGATTTCATTAACATTTGCTAAATAATTACTTTTAATTAAATTTCGGATTAGTTGCGATTCAATTAATTTTAAAATTTGGGGTTGCAGCTGAATATTTTTGAGGGAAAAAGATTTGGCAAGATTTTTCTACCCGAAAAAGAGTTACCAGCGGAAACAGTTTAAGATCTGATTTAAGAGTAATTCCAGCAGACGACACTAATACTTGTAATGTAATGTTACACAAAGGTTCATTTTGCAGTTGAACTTAATTAAATAAGCCAGTGGCGTCGAGTGGGTGGAAAAAGTGAAAATTATCTAAAAGTACACGGGTATTGCTTTTTTAAAATTCCTACTTTTAGACTGCTAAAAAGAAATAAAAATTTAATTTTTTCCTCAGAAACCCCGACTCGCTGCCACTGAACTAAGCCGATTGGTTGGTTGGTTGGTTTGGGATTTATTGGCGCAAGAGCCAAATTTGGCCATGCTGCGCCAAACGTCTGAACTAAGCCGAATGATTTCATATTTGCTAAACTGATTCTGAGTTCGAAGAACTAAGGCATTCGTTCTTCAACTAATGGAAGAAAAGTGCGAAAACACAACGGAAATTAATTTGAAGATGGAAACTTTCGCTATCAACGAAAACACATATTACTAGAAAATCTATCAGTTTTTAAAGTAAATTACTCCTATTCATCAGTCTTTTTTACCTTAAGATTTTGAAAACTTGGTTTTTCTTTACTTCTTCAATTTTTGTTACTTTATATGTCAATTAGATGCTGTATACGTGTGGGAAAAATTAGTGAATCGGGACTTCAAACGTTGTAACGTTCAATACTTCTCGTTTTCTTACCTTTTAAAAAAAACCTGTTTTATAATAATGACTGAAGATTTTACCCCTTGATCTACGAATATTTTTAACTTCTCAATTAGATGACATGTCCTGTTTGGAATTTTTAAATCCATACAAGAACATAAAGGACACCTAAGATACTTCAGCCTAAGCGTGTCCAAGGAAAACACAAGGAATTTTTGTCTTTCAACTTTAATTTAACTGCTATTAATACAAACAAATAAGTATAAAGAACCAAAATTACAAATTTGCTCTTTTAAAATAAAAAAGCATGTGTAAGCCATGCGAATAGTGATAATATGCCAACTGCCACAATATTTTGTGATATTTAAATTTTATAAACTAGTGATTTACCCCTCCCCAGACACATAACTTCAGGCGTGGGGGAATGACAAAGATCGAGACGCAATATAACAAAATAGGGAAAATTTGGCTCTAAAATATTAAAAGGTGGAGAAATGTTCTAATTGCTACAGAAAGACTAATGCACATATTAATGAGTTGACTGCTAATATATTTTTAGAAAAGCATTAGTAGTGTAATTTAAGCAGCGCCGGAAAGCTCTGATCTGGGTAGTATTGTTGAGAAGAAAGGGGGGAGGGGACAGAATGGAGCAGGCGATAGGGAGGATCAGCAGGGGATTTTTTCACAATAAAATATTTTTTACATTTAAAATGTATAATTATTCTATCTAGGTATTGAACTCGTTAAATGCCGACAATGAAACTATGCATATTTTGCAGTTATTATTTTTTTATTTTATTTTTGATCAATCATTAACATAATGCATATTGTAGTAGCTCAAAGATAAATATAATGAACATTTTAGAAACTATTTTTTAAAAAATTTATGTCAATTTCCATTTATTCTGAAATTAAGTAATTTCAATGCAAAATCATAACATGGGTATATATATAGAAAATATTATGGGTTTTCAGCATCAAAACATAAAATGCATTTAAATGTCTGTAACCTTAATGTTTGTAACCCCTTCCGCCACCGCTTGCCAATGACTTATTACCTTTATTAATTTGAAATAATAATTATGTTTTCAAGGGTAAGGATTAGACAAAGATCGCGCTGTTGTAAGGAGATATCTTACTATTTTTTCTTACTTATTTCTCGTCAAAAATAAATAAAAAAATAAATAAACAGAGCTCCACTACATCTCTAAAAAGCATGTTACCTTATTTAACAACGATAAGCCTTTGTTATTCTTGATACGGTGTTTTAACGATGATAGAATTTGTTTTGAAAATCTAGTTTCCTTCCATTTCAAAATGCCTCCTATAAAAATGCAACGTGCGAAATTTGTTAGTCTTATTTTTTGATTTACTTGCCTTAATGAAGTCAAATCATGTTCACACGACACATATCTAATGCACCGCCCAATTTAATTTTGAAATCCGTTGCGCTTCTTTTATTTGTAGCTTGAATTAGTACTCACAGCATAAAAGAAAGGGCAGTTAGATGTCAGATGGAAAGAGCATTTATTTTTGTCATGTGATTGTGACGTCATATGGTTCGACACCATTGAAAGTTGATAAATTTTTAGTATTTGAAAGCATGTGCTGATAATTTTTTATTCCAAAAAATAAAATTTAAACGGCACTGATAAATAGACTTTCAGATTAGCTCATAAAAATTGTAAATCCCTTAATAAGACATCGTGATACAATTTCGTATGCAGTGTAATTTTCTCTTGGGAAGTTTACATGTAGACATCGAAGTTTTACAGCATCGTAAAATGACATTGAAAAACTTTTCCCCCCGATCTTACGAAAAGGAAAACCAGAGTGAACACGCAGACAAAGAAAACCGCAAATATCGCCATTGATTAGGTCAGTCTTGAAAATTTCCATTAGTCAGGTGGATTGAAGCTTTATCTGCTTCAGATGACCACATGTTTGAGTGATCTGACATTAACAAAAAAAAGCGAGTTGATTTCAAAAAAATGAAATACAATCACAAATCTAGTTTTTTCTTCTCCCCCCTCCCCACTTCAGTTTTGTAATCAGATGTTTAGTTTAGTTATATTAACGTTCTATTTTGAAGCCAAATGAGGGCTATTTTGGAGTTTGTTCAGACGACTGCTGAACTGGACTTGCCGCCACTGGTTGAGGTGACCTCAACCAATGGCGGAGAGTGGGTTGAAAAAGTAGGGGGGGGGGGGAGATTTACAGACATCCTACGTACCCTTTAGTATAGAGGTAGACAACAAAATTTAAAAATTTAGCTACAAACTTAGCTAACTTTCCTGGACACTATTGCTTTTTAACAATGCTTAATTTTAGGCAGCTAAAATGAAATAAAAATTTAATTTTTCTAGCCAAAAGTAGGGGGCGATTGACCTTAACCTAATATTATGTTCATGTTCCATGTATCATATCGTCATAGTCCAGGCAGACTTTTCGATTTTGATCTATAGATGGAATCATCTCCAATGAATTCTCCACAGTCTGCTAAAACTCGCTAACGTCAATGAGCTTCTGTTGCTGAGATCGAGAGTCGTCAGGTAGAAATCATTAAGTCCACTTAGTGATTTCCGAGCAGAAATATAACAACAGCTATGTGAAAAGGGAGTAATACCACAAGAATTTCATTCACAGTATAAATCCTTGCCAAGTTCAAAAAACACTGCGAATCTAAATCAGGAACCTAGCCAGGAAAGTGATTCAGAGAATGAAGTTGGTTTTGTATAGAAATAAAATAAATGTATCATTAAAATACATGTCTTCTATTGCAAAAATTATTTGTTACTATGAAGTTATAAACTCATTATGTGATGAATAGTAAAGGCAACTTTAATGTAAATAGCTAATGCAATATAATAGTTTAAAATGATAGCGCAGATTATAATTAATAATATATTTTTATGTGCTAATATCATCAATTTATAACTTTTAAAAATCAATCAAATTGGTGTTGTAAACAAATGAGTTCAATTAAATAATTATTACGGTTCAAAAGAAGTCATGAACGTAGTTTACATTTTTTCAGGTAAAAATCACCAAGTCCAGAAAAAAAAAATTAAATTATGCTTAATAATATATTTTTATGTGCTAACATTGTGAATGAATAACTTGTACTTATAAAAATAAATCAAACTCAGGCTGTAAAGAAAACAGATCATTTAAATAATTATTAATGCTTCAAAAGAAGTCATATAAGCGGCCTACATTTTGTCAGGCAAAAGTCACGAAGTTCACAAAAACTCCCCTTAACGAGCTATTGCAGCCAATTAGAGCTTCAAATGAATTATTTCATGATATAAACCAGCTATCTAAGCATCAGTAAACCTATTGTAAAAGTTAGAAGTCTGTAAAATAATTTTTACTAATTTTCATAGCGACTAAAAAGTTTAAATTAGTTATATCTCAAAACTGCGTTTCTGGACTTAGTGCCTTCTGCCTGAACGACGTCGATATATCTTAGTATCATTTTATGTTTTAATTGTTCTGTGATATTTGTCAAAATTACTTACTGTTTTCGATACATGCAAATAGCTCTTTTTAATTAACTATAAAAAAATTTTTAAATCTAGTTCCGCATACTAATAAACAAAAGCTGAGTTACAAAACAATCTAAAAAGATATAGAGTCATGCAACTAGAATTTAAAAGTACTAATCGAAGAATTAGTAGGAAAATTCAAACGTTCTCAAATAAATTTAACGTTTACTGTGAGTGAGAAAAAGCCAGAAATGCAAATGCCTTTCCCTCAAGTGGTTTTTTACTTTCTCGTATATGAAGCACAGATAGTATTGTAATCGTCAAAAAATTCGACCTCGAGATTTTGTTGAATCTTCACGTTTTAGAACTCCCTGAATCCTAAAATACCATTTTTGGAATTATGTATTTGTCTGCCTGTGAACTCGATAACTCAAAAACGGAACGAGCTAGATGGACGAAATTTGGTACGTGGTTTAGCACCAAAATAGTAGATTCCTATCAAATGTTAGATGAAATCCCTCAACGCGAAGTCTATCTGTCTGTCCGTTCTTCAAAATGAGAACTAATTAACTGAAAAACACAAGGAGTTAAATATAAAGTTTGGCATGTGGTTTTATCACCGACATTTTAGAACTGTATCAGATTTGGTCCAAATCCATCAAAGGATTGATTGTCTACTGTCTGTCTTTTAGTGTGTGCGCGAACGCGATAACTCGGAAATGCATCAAACTAAAGTGATCCATTTTAGTATTTACACCAAAATTGCAGACCTGCATCAAATTTTGGACTAGATCGGTTAAAGGGAAAAGATCGCCGGCAATATGTCGACCAACACAAATCGGTTGCGGTGCATGTTCCAAAATGGATACTCGACTCTTCACTATACGATGAAACTGAGCAGAAAAGGCGCCATACTGTGTTAAGTATAGGAGAAAGTCGAGGAAAGAATACTCCCGCTGGTTAAGATAATGTATTTCTCTGGGGCAGTTTTATTTTTAGGTGGCCGCCTAAGGGCTCTTCAACAATGGGAAGCCTGTCAACCAGATGAAACTGCTGTTCGCCCCACCCCCAGCTACCGAGGCATGCAATGGCGTTGTGACGGGGTGGGGTGGGAACAAGGGGGGCACAAATGCCCCCGGTGCCAGTGTCAGGGAGCGCCATGAAGACAAAACATAGGGACTTCTGCCGAAACGACGACGATATGATGAGGGGGCGAAAAAATAATACCAGTACCCGGACGCCATTTACCTTCACTACGCCACTGAGGGCATGAAAGAAAAGTCCCAATTCCCTTATTTATCTTTCGCTATTATAATTCAATTATAATTTTAAATACAAATCCAAAAGCAACATACGTGTATTGCCCCTTTCCCTGAATTTGATAGTGGATAGAACTGCTAACAGTTCAGATGCCACTGTATTTTTCGATATAGGACGTCGTTTGAATGTACTTTTTGCGGCTCGACTCGTCAATTGGAGTACTTGGAAAAAGCTTATAACTATTTTTACTCTTAAACCTCTCTGTAACACAAGATGGAAAAATCAAGCTGAGTCACTGAAACCCTTAAGAAACAATATTTTGTCCAGTGTTTACGATGTATTGGAAGAGAAATCCTTTTTTTAAAAATCGTTGTCGGGATTAAATGGCAATACTATTGAAGAAGAAATTAATGAACTTCTTAAAAATATTATGAAATTTATATGTATTTGATTTTTAATTATGTGGTATAAATAATTTTTGAGATACACGTAGCAAGTAATCAAATTCAGAATATAAGAAATGACATGAATAATGTCAGGAACTGTATGAAGGACACACACAAAAAACATCTTAATGATAATTTGAAATGACGCTGAGTTTGAAAAGATATCGGTTGGAGTGACGAGAGTTGCTGAGATTTTAGATATACTGAATCTCAGTAAATAAATAATTTTTATTAAACTTAAAGAACAAAAAACAGTTCGATCTAACAAAAGAAAGAAAGATGCAATTTATGTACGAACATGAGAATCAACATTTTAAAGGTTTTAAGCAATAATTTTAGATTGATTATATTTTTCATTCATTGACAACACTAATGCAGCCGTGGATGATGAATTCTGCCAGTATTCAAGGAACATATTGGTATTCTTATTACAAGGGCGGATCCAGGAATCTGGTAGGGTGGGGCTACTGTGGAAAAAAATTTGTGTGTTTTAAATCTTAACTTTTAGAAATACTTAATTGAATTAATTATTAATTTCAAATTTATTAACTTCTTAAGAGGAATAAAACTTATTTTATCAAAATCAGTTTATAACTTCCCTCCAAAATTGACAAAAACAAGTGAAATTACTTCAATATGAAATTTTTAATTCCTACTCATGAACATAATATTTATAACTCATCTTGTCGATAAATTGCAACAGATTGATGCATATACATAACAAAAGGTTATTTAGGTCTAAAAATACATTAATTTCATTTATTTTCCTTGTTTTTTGTAACATTTGCAAAATTAAGCTCCAAAATTACAATATTTGTTACTTAAGATTGAATGGTAAGAAAGCAGAAAGTAACAAAAAAAATCAACAAACCATTCAAAGAGCACTTTAGCTATTAAAACATCTTTAAGTGACTTAAATTTTTTGCATGGAATTTTACTCTTTCTTCACTCGGATGTCTGATTTATGTGAAAACTCAGACATTACGGGCAAAAGCGGCGTTTCTGGGCTTCCACAAACTTTACGCTATGCTTCTGATCAGCGCTGCCCTTTGGGGTTTTTTTCTGGAGAAATTTGTGAATTTTAAAAATTATAGAAAAATAGTCGATTTTCGTCATTTTGTGGGACTTTTAAGGCTCTTACCGGAACGGAAGATATCAATCGATTTTCTTATTTTTCCCCCTCGTTATCTTCATCAATGTGCAACTTTTACGCGGAATAGCGACATGGATTTAAAAAAAAAAATCGACTTTTTTCTGCCTATCCTAACGTACAATCTCAGGAACTTACGTTTCACAGTGAAGATTCGGTCACGAGGGCTTTTAGGGGAAGAACCTGTAAGTGATGAAGATGAAAATGATTTGGGCTCACACCGTTGCACAGTGGTGAAATATACGAAAAAGTTGGCCAAAATTGTTAAATATTAAAATTATATCATTATTTGTATTAAGAACTTTAGGATATGTTGGGTAGACATGATTATTAAGAAATTCTCAATTAATGAAGAAATTCATAGACAATTAAACAGTTATTACATTATAATCAGTAGAAAAATGAATAAAATAGCATCAGCTGACTTCCGGGCGCATGCAGTATTGCCTTCATTCTCGGTTCAGCTTATCAATCACGATATCAATTTACTGTTTAAATTTATCTTGGATTTTTTTAAATAATTCAACATTGTTTTTAATCTCGCCCCCACCCCCCTGCATTTCTCATTTGCATAACGTAAGTCTATATGGGAAATATAATAAGCGCTAGGAGATTCTAATCCGGTAATCTAGCTGTAATCATCTAACTGTAGACGGTTTTCAATGACTGCTTTAGACGAAACTTTAAGCTATGTTTAAACTGTTTGCTTGTGGTTGAACACAAATTACATCTTTGGTTCGTTGAGTATTCGTAATATCGTTTGCTGTTATGACTAATTAAAAATTTTGTCAAAGTTTTCATGTCTGTCGGATTCAAATCAGTTTTCTAGTTTGTGACATATACAGCTTCTTATTTTTGAATTTGTGTCAATTCCTGAACGAACTGGAGTCGTACTGGTCTACAATATCGAGAAAACGGTCGTGGATAATCCACAATACAGTATGCTGATGTTCATCTCGATTCCGCAAAAAAATTAATTTACTGGAACAAGAGTTATTCGAATTGTTTCAAGAAACTGTCAAAATCTCATTTACTAATTAAAAAATATTGTTAATATCGTCCTCGAAGGAGAAAAAATTATCTTATAAAGATTTAATCAGATGATTTACAATTTGATTAACAACTCTTGTAAAGCCATTTGTGCTGAAGCTTCAGTTACAGAAATATTTTCCACACAACTCATCTTTTGACTTTCTCGTATACGAAGTATACAAAGAGAAAGTATTGTAATCGTCAAAAAATTCGAACTCGAGATTTTGACGAATCTACACGTTTTAAACCTCCCTGAGTCCGAAAAACACAATTTTGAAATTATGTCTGTCTGTGAACACGATAACTCGAAAACTATTAGAGCTACGGGGATGAAATTTGGTATATGATCTTTACACATAATTTGAAGGTTTCTATCAAATTTCGGACAAAATCCGTCTACAGGAAGTCTGCCTGTCTGTCTGTCCGCGGTTATGCGAACACTATAACTCAAAAACTTGAATAGCTAGGTGGATAAAATTTTGTACACAGTTTTATCATCATGAATGTAGGTCCGTATAAAATGTTGGGCCAAATCCGTCAAAGGGTTGACTGTCTGTCGGTCTGTATAATTTACTTTTGAAAAGAATCTGTTATCTCCACGCACGTGCGTACTGGAAGCAATCTTCTGTGCACGCGAAAGGAACGGAACGGAATTTCATTACGGAGTAGCGAACTACGTCAGTTTGTCCTTGAGCCGCTAAGAACGGAAAATCGGTACCCATCTCTTTGAATTTGATTCTTTACCTAGATATTTTTCAATCACTATAATGAAAAACCTGATAGTCATTGGATTCTGGGTAACAGTAGGTTCGAATTTTTTTAGCCACGCGGGGGAAGGGGAAACGGCCCCTTTTTGGGGAAGTATACGAGAAAGTTTAGGGGAGAACACTCCGGCTGGTTACCTTTTATTATGACTTCAAAATTAGAGCACAAAGTGGAACTTTCTTCAAGAGCACTATTTCATATATTGTATTGATTACTTTTTAAATTTGCAATGAATCAGTAGTGGTAAGGCCTTGTCTTCCGATATTGTATCTATTTTTGACTCTCAACTAGCAAGATTTTTAACATTTCAGTGTGTCCCTTTATTCTCAGTTTCATTTGAGTGGCATGCATTAGACTCTTTATCTGTTTTCTCTCGCTTGCTCTCTATTCTTCACTTTCCCGTCCTATAATTCGTTCATTGCTGTCTTCAAAAGTTTTTAATGGCACATTTTAAGGACGCATGTTTTTAAAAAAACAGTGTTTTCAACTTGATTGGTAATCAGAAATTCGATATTTTCTTTTTTCGGAGTCTAGTACTTCGCTATGAGCATATAAAACCACGCAAAATTTAGAAAGAAAATGTTTTCTGGGCAATTTTGTTCTTAGAATTATTTTAATAAAATGTATCAATTCTCGTCGAATAATTGATCGTTATGTAACCGAAGTTATCCCTAAAAGGACATGCATAGAAAAATTTGTATAGTTACTAATGCAATAAAACAACAAAAAAATTAAAAGTAGCAAAAAGTATCACGAAAATTTGTTTTAAATAGATAGCTACTAATATAAGCTTTATTTGAAATGATTTATAACGCAAGAATTCCTTGGAATCCTACACTTTTTTTCTCCTATGATTCTATTAGAACACATAAAAAAGTTTTTTATTTTAAAGGTTTTTATTTTAAAAAACTGTTTGTTTCCTATTAATAGGGGTTAAAAAGTTCGCTCAAACCTTATTGACTACGTTCCATATCAAAAACAAGCCACTAGATGAATTAGAACAAAAATAAAATACAGAAAACTTTAATATACGAATGTAGAAACACTTTCAGCTTTGAAAAGAATTCAGAACTTTGCCGAAGTGCCATAGCAGCTCGCATGCCGTTAACACACAAAAAATAGCGCAATACATTAGACTATCATTATAATTAAAAACTTCTTAAAAGTTAATTACCAAATAAGTTTTTAAAAACCCTTTTTGGCCAGTTTTTTCGCATATTTCACTATTGTGCGTTGTAAAGAAACATTATAATGATTTATAATTTTCATCAATGGTTTTGTCTGCTGGGTGCAATTCTTACATGAATTTTCGTAAAAATAGCATGTAATATTCGGGGAGATAAAATATTTTTTTAAGAGATCCCCCAGTTTTTTTCGCTTTTTTTTTTTTTTTTTGCTTATAACATTTAGAGTTTTCAACCATATAATACAATACTTAGAGAATGCGTGACAACATATTAGCGGAGCATTATATTAAAATTAATGGAATTAACCTTGAATATTCAAGGATCACCTATTTCCTTTTTTTGAAATTTTAAAGAGGAAGAAAAAAACCGAGTTTGTCATGTGGTGCCGTGAGAACTATACCGTGCCTAATTACTATTGTGATATCGTACTAGAGCCTTTTGTAATTTGCATTCTTAGTTCTGTTTTCTGTTTAGTTTTGTTCTACGATATGGCAACAGTCTTCTGCCATTGATATATATACTGTTCTGTTTTGTGAAATAAATTGCTTGAAACCTTTCTTATAGTTTCTTTCATTGCATTATCTTTTATTTTAGCAAGCGTCAGAGTTTAACGACTTGTAATATGTTTATGGTAAGATGATATAATAATACATTGGAATCGGGTAACTCTTCACTCATCCTCGGCCATACTCACAACCAATAACGAATACTTCTGAATTTTTTAACATCTTATAAGAACTTGAAACCGGATATTCCAACCAGACGTGAAAAAAAAATTCAGAAACATTCGTTATTGGTTGCGAAAAATTCAGTTTTTTCCTTCCTCTTCGGAATTGCAAAAAATTGACATAGGTGGGGTTGCTTGTTAAGCGACTATTTGTAGTAAATAATTTGAATACATGCAAAATTTAATACAAATTAAATTAAAACTGATTAATTTGCATATACGCAAAATATAGTATAATTTTCTTTCCTAATTTCAATGCAGATATATAGGGCAGCTAATTCAAAATTTCCTGCTGAAGACAGTTACGATTCAGAAAGATTAGACAAATTGATATCTTAAGTTTGAATCTTCGCAAGTGTATTTAACATATTTCTAACCATTATACAATCCAATATAACTATTCGAGGGTTCAAATTTAAAAAATATATATATAAAGTTATTTTCCTAATAGGAAAACTTTCCTCACTGAAAACCGCCTCAACAATCGTTTTTTTAATACGATCACCGCACAGTGCTGTATCAGTATGCGGTACTTGTATACCGGGGCAATCTGTGAGTCAGGGCCGGCTTTTAGCCGATTGGACCAGTTGCTCCCATTTGGGCCCCGCTTTCAAGGGGCTCCGCGAAAGAGTGCAGTCTATTCGGAAAGATCAATTTTATTGACCGATTCGGGAGCATTTATTGATTTGGAGCAATATATAGATAATTTATAAAGATATCTATTTCAATTCGATGTTTTTGATGGCCAGCCTTTCATCTAAGGTTTCACGATATTTAAAATTATGTACGGTTTCACACAATATGGGAATCAATTATTCTATCATATTAACAAACAGTCAGTTATTTACAGATTGTTTTAATATAATTTACTAAATTATTTTAAATAATTTAGTAAATAAATTTAAAATGTAAACTGAGGTGGTCCTTTTTTTAAAATCTAGAGACTATTCGATTTTTTTTCAAACCGATCTTTGGGTAATACTCAAAAAAATTCTCAGACTCCTCATTTAAATAGATAAATCTATGTTATTGAGACCTCATAATATAGACATATTAGATGTATATATCCTATAATCTGATTAAACGTCGTTAATCGGGGTTGACCAAAATTGCTTCCAATTGGGTCCCGCTTCTCCTAAGGCCGACCCTGCAGTGAGTCCCCAAGAAAGCCCTGCAACTAACCTCCTGCCCCTTGGATTATATCGCTATCCGCCCAGCTGAAAGAACAAAGAAAAAATGAAACGTCAATTTGCCCGCCATTCAGGGGTTGGAGGGGCTCTCTCCCTCCTACTCCGTGAATACGCACTTGTGTCTTACTTGTTACTATATTATAGTTACTTTTCTGGGAAGTGTAAATAAGAAAAGTTTTAAAAAATCAATACATAGCATTCTAGAAAGTCTTATAATTTTATACCCGAAGGGGGGGGGGGGCTTCAGCCCCAAAGCCCCTCTGGATCCACCCTTGTTCTTATATACAGTGGAATCTCGCTTAACGAGCATAATTCGTTCCAGAAGCTTACTCATAATGCAAAACGCTCGTTAAGCGAAACAATTTTTCCCACATAAATTAATGTAAAATACGATAATGCGTTCCATGCCGAAAAAAATACTCAAAAAATTCTATGTATAGCATTTATTCAAAGAAAATTATATATATAAGATTGTTAAGGAGCATGAATCATCATCATCTTTTCTTTTATAGCAGAATCAACCAACATGGAATTTGGATACGATTCGCAGAAAACAAAACAAAAAATGAAAATAATAAGTTTATTATTTAGGATACATACTATAATTTGCATTATTGAGTTCAACGCTAAATTTTACTAATTTTACGTTGAACTCAAATTAACGTAAAGAAAAGAAATTAAACTAATTTTTCTAAGTATTTTAATAGAGTTGTTGAGTTTTTATATGAATTACTAGCAGTACGCGCACGGCGTTATCCGTGGAATCAGGACTTCAACAAAATGAAACAAAAAAAAAAAAAATGCCCACAATGACACGAAAAAGTTTTGAAAACAAAGTCAAAACAGAAGATACACATTATTGATTTTCCCACTAATTTTTCTTCACGATAATGACATTTGAGCTGTAGGAAAACAGTACAGAGTACGTTAATTCAAAACAATATTAAAAAATTGCAACGTGAAAATCATTATTAAACAGCAAACAAAATGCGCAACATAAACAACATATGTTTTTTAACAAACTTTTATGCTTCACTATCAATAAGTACATAAAACAAACAAATCAAAAGTATAAAAATATAAATCAAAACGCGATCCACCTAGATTAAATCATGGTCTACCATGAGCTTAAAGTGTAAGGCGAAATTGATCAGACGCGCACAAAGAAAAAATAACAAAAAGGAGAAAAAACCCTAAAACGGTGTGATAGTTCATTCAGACTAAAGCAAATAAAACTAATTCATCATATTCCATATGAGGAGCAAACATTCAAACCATGCTTTCTCCTTCAGATACAATTTTTCAGGAAACAGTAAACAAGCTCTGCAGGTAATACTTTTTGATTGAAACCTCAATTTTCTAAGTAGGTTTATAATGGGATAAAACTTGTTTCAGTTGAAAATAATAGTATATAGTTGTACTATTTAATGTTGAGTTCAAAGAAAAATCACTAACTCATTTTTTCTTTTTTTGGAGAAAACACGGTTTGAATGTTTGCTCTTCATATCTACCCTCGTTCATGGCAGGATGCCAAATAAAGCCATCACTCTAATTTTTTCCGCCAGATGGCGCACACTTGGATGGGACGGCATTTCCGTAAAATAGATCTTCCTTCGAAAAAAAATCTCTGACCCCATCAATTAAAAAATTAATTAAAAATCGACTTAAAATGATATTTTAACCGTTCTTGTTTTAAATGAAGAAGAAACGTTTATTTTATTAGCTCAAGAAATTTTCAAAAAGATAACGAAATTAGAACGTGAAATGGAGTCATATGATTTTGAAATCTTAAAATTTCATGTGAAAACTGACTATTATTTAAAAATTACTCAAAATTCAAGAAATTACTTTAGACTTTCAAAACAAACGTCATTATTGTTTGTTCTATTCGCTGGCGCATCGATTGCTTTTTTTCCGATCATTATTTTTCATGGATCGGCGAAAAACGTGTGAAAAATCAACCAAAACAACACAAAACATCAAATAAAAAATTTTCTAAATTAAATTTTAAAATTCCGGCTTCGAGGTGCATTGAGTCACCATTAAGACTACCTGTGTGCCAAATTTCAAGGCTGTAAGTGCGATAGATTCGTCTTGACATCGCACACGCAAACACACACACACTTTTATAAGTATAGATAATGCATTTACTAATATAGGCTTGAGCAGTTTAATTGAAATAAAATTAAAGTACATATGTACATGAAAGTAATAAAGATCTTGCACCAATATAATATTTTTAGAATTTTTCATTATGTCGATCAATATAGCATGTATATCACCATGTGTTTATTTTCAAGGTTATTTTTATATGCGATTTTTTTTAAATACTTTTTAGGGGTTGATGTCATTCACTTTAAACAACCAATGGGCGCAAATAGTGCAAAAGGCTATAACCATTACTAGAAACGATTCCTCATAGCCGTATGCAAAAATGTTTTTTGAATACCCTTATTGGATCAATACGGCACGCACTCAGAAACCAATCCGAAATACTACAGAAAGTGGCGTAACACCAACAATTCGTGTATTCCATATGCTCGTTATTTTGTCATTTTTTATGCTTCAAAAAAGATAGCAGTAAGATGGGGAACAGGATTTTGGCACATACCTACTTTTAGTATGTCGTTTAGGGAACTCTCCCCAACATCTGTGCCGAATTCCGAATTTCAAAACTACACCTTTTTTTAAAATTTACAATTCGTTGACTGGACTACGAGTAGAAGGAAACTTGTGAAGGGGAACATATGTGAAGGGAGGAAAGCAGCACAATTGTTCATAAAATGGGTTTGTTACCCTCCCCCCCCCGCTCCGATACATGTAATACTACCCTTGTATAATTATTGTATAGGCATGAAGTTATTATGAGGGTTATTGATTCAGCACTTTTAAAATCGATTTTACCATCACGATAAGGAATTTTAGAAATATTAACTTTTAAATCCCCCTGTATCTTCTAAACTATTGATGCTACAGAAACAATGTAGGACTTTTTTGTAAGAAATTGCATGTAGTTTAATTTTGGACTTTTAGTATGTTGTTTAGGACATTACCCCCAACAGCTGTGCCAAATTTCAAAACTACACCATTTTTTTTTCTATTCGTCGATTTTTGGCCTTCGTTGACTGGACTATCTCCTCCATAACTTCTTGCTGTGAAATACAATGCAAGTCCATTAGCTCTTCGGTGGTCAGCTCTTGATTGTGCTCTTCCACAAGCTCATCGATATCATTACTATCCGCCTCCAGTCCCCTGATCTTGGCCAAAGACGCAATCTCGTTGACTATAGGATCCACAGAGTACTGTCTCAAACTCCTCAATGTCACATTCGATATCCTCCTACCAGAGCTTCTTCCAAGCAGAAGTGAGCGTTCTCTTGGTAACCCCTTCCCACGCAATTTGATCATTTTGAGACAGGAAAAGATGTGGAAGTGATATTTCTAATGTTCTCTGAGAGTAGGGTTGCTCCAGACACCATGTTTGATAAGAACACATCACTAGACACCACGTTCGATAAGAATTAAAGCAAAATAAAAACTCCGTAGATATGACAGTAGCAGGCGGAAAATCCGGGACTTCCCCTCTCCTCGTTACTCGTTAAGCAAGTCATTTTTTTGCAATTTATTTTGCTCGTAATGCGAATTACTCGTTATGCGAGGTGCTCGTTAAGCGAAATTCCACTATATATGCATAAGAACTTTGAAAAAAAAAGCTGCTTCAAGAATGCTTATTTGTAGAAAGATACCCTTACGCACATTAATTCTCTAGATAGCCAGAGCAAATTTAAGTAACGAATTGCAAGTATTGTCGTTCGAGACCGATTCCATGGAAGATCATCCGCCCTGATGCACGTTAATCCGTCAAGGGTTAAGTCAGGTGTCGTCTTAGTCATCTGATCATGATTCAAAGGTCCATCTCACAATAGCCATCGTATAACTTCAAAACGAGACGTTACTCTTACTAAACTAAGCCAAAGAAAAGTGCAAGTAACATCAAGAAGCTCCGAAAACAGTTCGGCAACTGATGTTCTTTCCTATATATATTAACATAAATTAGACAACAGTGCCCCAAGCGTGCTGCACATATTCACAACATTGTCAGTAGCAGTAGCCAGTTCAGAGAGGAAATTTTTAACAATTAAAATTGATTAAAGAATACACTTGATTGATCATGGGTCAAGAAAAACTGACTGGTCTGGCTATAATATGAATTGAACATAAAATTGCAGCTAATCTTGATGTCAATACATAAATTTAACATTCGCAAGAGCAAAAGCAGGAAGAATTAATTTTTTGGAATAAATAGTAAATTGATACTATAAATATTAAATTGAATCTATAAATGTATTATTTAGTATGCTAATCAATCACTGATGTTTAAAATAAGAGTTAGTGAAAATAATAAATAAGTGTTTTCCTTTTTTGTGCAGTTTAAATACTGTTGTGTTTACTAAGAAATTTTTAAACCATTTTTGTTGATTTGGCTTGCCATGTTTGGCTATACATGTGAATATAAAAGTGCGTATTGATAATAGTTGCATGAATTGTTGTTTGCCGAAGGGATCAGATACCCTTGCACTGACCCGGGTGCTTTTCAGAGGGTGGAAAAACGTCTCGATTGTATAAGTATGACCATTCCAACATTTCATGTTACAGTGCGAAAATTTTCAGTCACGGTAGGTTATCTCCTGAACTAGGCTACAGTGGTCACGTGGTAGAGTCTCGGCTTCAGGACAGGAGGATTGCATGTTCGAGACTAGATTCCACGGAAGGTCCGCCGTGTATATGGGCGTTAAATTTGTCGAGGGTAAGGCGTCTTTACATTGTCGTCCTCGTCATCTGGCCACTGTTGAAAATTGCGAGTTCCATCACAAAATAGCCCTTGTGTTGTTTTCAAAAAGGGGCATTAATCTAAGTAATCTAAACTAAAATACATATTTAAATGAAATTAGGTATGATATGGTACCGTGTGACTTTTCCTTATTTCTTCTTCGTGGATACTGTTCTATTTATGCGATAAAAGGAAATTCGCTACGGACCCTGAAGGGGTTTCACAAAAACGACTATCAGAAATGCATTGCAGTCAGAGGAAATTACTTTGAAAGAGATATAATAAATATTGACAAATAAATCAATACATTTTGTTTTGTGACAGCATTCCCGGTATTTTTTAAACAGTAGTACAGAAATTAAATATATAATAATCACAAAATATATAGTTAATAAAAATTTAGTTAATATAATCAAAAATATTCGAAGTTTTATTAATTATTTGACTGATAAGATGCCATCTACAATTACGCATGTTTTCAAAAAGTTTCCAACCAGTTTAATTCGCCTCTGCGTATTTTCTATCCTTTTTATCTTTTATCACTTAGGTTTAAATTTAAACCATAGATGTCATATACGATTGCTTTGATTAATACTAATAATAAAACCATC
>BGPR01000825.1:29540-65427 GCA_013235015.1 Araneus ventricosus | reverse complement strand
TATCAAAGTGACCAGAATTTCATCCCAAGACGCCTTAGTATTGGGGGGAGCTGGGAAAGGTCAGCTAGACAAAGAGTCAAAACCTTGACTTTTTCTGGCTGATTCATGTATATACAGAGTGGAAGTTGGGAAATCTCTTCAGAAATCAATTTTTTTAAAATTAACCATTAATTTTAGTTCTATAAACTTTTTTCATGTAAATTATTTAATTAAAGGGACATTTCATTCAAATCGAGACAAAATGTTAAAATTGGACCTGAATCGGGGCAGTTGGTTATTTCATGATTTATCTTAGAACAACAACAACAAAAAAAAAGATTTCTGAAAGCAAACGGTACTCTGGAAAACTCATTGGGCTGGTTAATTTCTATTCTCACATTTCTGGTACTTTCATTTCTGATCCAAATTTAAGTAAATAAATATGATTAGGAAGAGAAAAACTTTCTTTCTACCAGAATTAGGGCGATTGCTCTATGTATTTTAAACGTTGAGAAGGAAAATTTTCAGAATTAAACTTTAAAAATAAAAGTCTTAATATTTTATAATTTTTTAAGTAGTCCACTTACTAATGAGTAATGTTAGACAATCGGGATAAATCCAGGACATTTCCTCGGGGACAAAGAATCAAAACTCAGGACTGTCTAACGAATATGGGACGTTTGTTACTTAGTTCTAGAGATAGTTAATAAAATATCACAAGTTCGTGAATTAGAGATTCAGAAAAAATGACGAGTTTTCCTTTGTAAATGCAATTTAATTTTAATATCTACATGCCTTTGAACCTAGAGTTGTGATTTAGTTTAAATTTATTTATATTAACGTCCCGTTTGAAGCAACTGAGGGCTATTTGGGACGGACCTCGTACTTTGAACCACAGTCAAATGACGAAGATAACGCCTTAGCTGGCACCTCCTCTCCAAGCTAGACCTAGTGGCCTAAGTGGCAGGTCTCAGCCTCGTGCCGGAGGGTCCCAAGTTCGAAACCGATACCACTGAAGATCCGTTGTGTATTGGGCCTGTTGAACGTCAACATTCATAGGAGGTCAAACGTCCTCTCACTGAATGTGGTGCGGAAGTTTGGGTGGAGTGCCACTCAGGTGTCGTCCTCGTCATCTGACCGCTGTTCAAAATGACGAAGCGTCCCAAAATAGTCCTCGTGTTGCTTCAAAACGGGACGTAGCTAATAAGCCCTCTCCAAGCGTCTGTGCCACACCAGCAGGAGGACGTCTGATCACGTCAGATCAAGCCCACAAGCATGACGAATCTCAGGAAATCGGCGGAAGACTAAGCTTTACACTAGGCCGCCGCCCCTTCCCAAAAGATGGAGATAAACTAAATTATATACACAGATTTATATAATATGTGATTTTAACTACATTCCTTTAATCAATGTAATGATCTGTCAGTGTTGTCAGAACCCATTGCAATGGATCCAAATATCCTATCCACCAGTTCTCTGAAATAATCTCATGTGAGAGAATCGCGTGGAATTAAAATATTTGCTATCAAAAAACGAAGCACTAGTCATCTACACTTGATCAAAAAATTTATTTCACTTTTTACTATCAAGCACTGTACTGTAAATTATTTGCATTTTGAAGAGAAAAGGTTTGATATATATAAAACGATGATTTGGTAATTGTATAGCTCAAAAAATTTCTTTTTCTTCCTTATTTTTCTTCTTGTAAGTTGGTATGTTTTTGTTGTATAATTTAATTTATTTTAAATTGTAATTTAATGGATAGAAGTCTGATTTAGATATCAAAATGCTGATAAGTCAATAAGTCGGACAGGTTCAAATCCTATTTGGAAAGCTTCATCAATCTGTACTGCACTATTAAATTTTCTAAAACATAACAATACTATCTTATCGTCAACAATAATTTATTACTCATTTTAAGAAAAAAAAGGGTCAGATCGCTTGTTGCTTGAATCTTAGGCCAACAAATTTTCACGGGTTCGAAACCAAATTTGTTGAAAGTCATCGTGGATGTGGATCCGAAACGTGCGATGATATATCAAATTTACTATGCCGATATGGTATAAATTCAGGTGACATCCTCATCATCTCTTCGTAAATTAATTAATCTCGATAGTTTTCGAGTAACTCGAAATGCGAAGTTAATCAAGCAAATAAAGAAAATGTTTTAGAGAAAAAAAATTATAGATGATTCTCTGAAAACATCTTAGCTATTGTGCCATTAAGTATGTAGAAATAGTTAACAGTTATTTCGGTGAAATGTCCTAAGCCACGTTAGCAACACATAAAAAGTTCACTTATCCTGTTCCACGAAACCAAGTTTAATTAGGCAGAACTTGACTGGTTTCGATATAAACTGATTAAAAGAAATAGGAAAAACTTTTTTTGTCCCTTTCAGAAAAAGCTTAATTTAACCAAAGTTGATGGGTTTCAATAACACTTGCAGGACTTCAAAGGATGAATTTCTGTACATTTACTAGCTACGGAGCAGTTCATGAAAGCTTCGAATTAGTATACAGTGAACAAAGGGTAAAGTATATTTTAAACGACCTAAAAGAATCTGTTGTACAATGTGATAACTAACAGAACTCATCTCTCAGTATAAAGAAAAGAAACTAAATTTTAAATTTAAGTACTTTTTCTAAGTTTATAGTGAATTCTTTCATTCTTTTCGGATGAACAAACTATCAAAGTGGTAGAAGAAAAGAAAAGCAATTATTTGAAAAGCAAGAAGGAATCGTTTCAATCAATATAAATGAACATATTGTTGACATTTTAAGAGTGGACAAGTAATTGACATTTAACGATCAAGCACTGGTCATACAAGGCAATATTAAATAAACTGTTAAAAAAATTTAAACACTCATTGATTAATAGAACAGTAGACATATTGACTATTATTATAATGATAAAAGTAAGAAATTATCAATAATGTTATAAAAATGATTTATCTCGCCGCGTCTGTGGATTTAATTTAGTTGTATGAACGTCCTGTTTTGAGGGCTTTTCGGGAAGAACCTCTTAGTTAAACGGTAACGCATGGTAAGAAAAATGAACGAAATCCGTAACATAATTTGTTATTTTTAACTCTACTGAAAATTTTTTGCTTCCATAATACGACTATTTTATGAATTATTTAGTTAGCGTTATTAATTAGCAGTCCATTCATAATCTGCGAGCATTTGGGTGAGCAGGTATTAATGCAAAAAGTATGCAGAAAATCAATTCATTTTATGGTAGCACGATGGACATCACAATTTTTCAGCGGTAATGAATAAAACGCGAAGTGGGTTCTAAATTACTTTTAAATCAAAATTTAATGGATATTAACAGATGCAATCCATACTATATATCTGAGAGTAATCAAAATTTTGTAGCTTTCGTATTTCAAAGCCTACAGCCAATAAAACAAACCGTTCACTGTTCCAGAGGAATTGAACAATATTGAGCAGAATACCTCTATATCTCTTTAAGTCGCATAACAGAATGAGAACTCTTTTCATTCTAATTTGTTTTCCTAAATTGAATTATTTTGATTGTTCTCATATATGAATAATATGAGTACCATCTTTTAATAGGAATTATCATTTGTGAATGTAAATTTATTTGTTGTTGTACCACTATTTTAATCGACACGCTTTGATAATTAGGTTTTATTAAAAAATTTCTCTTTTGAAATCATTTTTGATACAGAAAAATTTTTGTATAGCTCTTTTTTTTATTAAGTCTAACTAAAATGTCATTTGATTTTGTCACTTTACTCAATCTTTTCGTTATTAAATATTAATGAAAGCGAAACAGTATGTTCTCTGAAATGATCAATATTTTAAAATTTGTCTATAAGAGATAAGGCTTTTTTTTACATGTTAGATTTATTTACTTCACTGAAATTTAAATAATTCGCCAAGTTATTTTTAATAAGTAAATTTTCTAATATATCCCGTTGATACTGTGTTCCGGTTTCCTACAAAATCACAATTTTAATACACAAGAATCGCATTCCAATGTATTCTAAACATAGATGAGAATACGTTCGATGAGTGTGGGATAACTATTTCTCCAATAATAGCTTTGCCTCCTTAGTAGTTGAAATGGATTGTTTATTTATTTGTTAAAATTTGATTCTTTATTTTTTAAGAATTTCTTGAAAGGTTCTTGAAATTTCCCTATCAGTTTTGAACAGATGCTTGCCTTCCCGGTGATGTAACCACCTGATTATTCCTATTAAATTTTTTAACAATGAACTCAAGATTTTTTTAAATTTCTTAGATGGGATCAAATAAAGCAAGTAACATTACTTTTTTCTTTTCCACATACACACAAAAAGGCAAATACAACAGCAAACCCCTAATAAATAGGAAAAGGCCCATGAATTAAAGAAAAGAAACGAATATCAGACTATTAACAATACAGAACAGATCTTAAATATTGAAAATGTGAAAATTAAACGTAATTATTCCAATTCATTGAGCATTAAAAAATCTTTTTTTATGTTCAAAAACATCAAACAGACTATAGCCAAATGCAAACTCAGACAAATCCACTGTACATCCGTCTTTGCAGACCGATAATAGTTATAATTAGATGTCTTAAAAGTACGCCTTTTTCAGTCCTTCAGATGACTAGATACACGAAAATATCCTCAACCTAAATCTCTAATAAAAAAAAAAAAGATTTGGGAAAAAATCTTCCTAAACTTTATATATTTTGCTTCCACTGACAATATTTAATAATTCTCTTCTTAAGAATTTTCATTCGTCGTTTAATTAATTCATTTCTTTTAAAGGCCTTAATTTGTTTGTTTTTTAAACACTCGAAGACATTTCCATGTAAAAAGAAAAAATAGAAGTCCTTAACGAAGTGCTCCCCCCTCTCCAAAGAACTTATGTCGAGTTTTATTGCCTTAATGTATATCATGAATAACATAAGAAATGATAAGCAGACTAAAATAAATTTTGTGCCATATTGAAATGAAAACACTTTCAGAGCCAGTGAGTGATAAGCTGAGCTGAAAAGCAATTTCTGTACTCTCCTCTCTGATCTCATAACCTAGTGAAGACACAATCAAATCAATGGTTATTTAATTTGAGTACGTAATTATAACTTGATCGTTAAGCATGACTCATCAGTCGATAAATTCAAGTTTAAAGATTTACAAGAGATTTTTCTTCTTTCTTTATATGAGCTGACATAATCCATCGATGTCATTGAGTTTTTCTAAACAATTGGAAATTAATAAATAACTTCGATATAGTTTTATTTAAATGCATTGATCTGATTGCAGAGGTTTCCAACCTGGTACATTGCTACCTGGGGTACTAGAAGGATACCAATTGGGAATTTCTGCTGAAATCACAGAATTGTTAATGGCGCAACAAAGAAAACTTAGGTTTAAAAAGAAGTGAAGAGAAATTTTTGTTTATCAAGTGAATACAAGCTAGTTTAGTAACTCACGACATTGATTTGTTTTGTGAATTTTTAGCTATCCTTATATAAGTTATAAAGCGAAATAAGTTACAATAGTTGGTTTCATTGCTTTGGCGTTGAACTAATATATTGTAAAAAATGGAATAGAATGTAAAATCAAGAATACGTTCTGACAAATGTTATTAATTCAGTCCTTCATTTTCAACTAACTTTAAAACTATGATAACTTACTTTGCATAGACAGATGGTAGGGGGGGGGGAGGTTTGATATAATAGTAGGGGTACGCGAAGCAAAAAAAGAATAATCAAGGGGTACGCGAGGAAAAAGTTTGAGAACCCCTGATCTATTGCAATGCATTGATGCATTATAATAGATTCATTGATTTTAACTAAACAATTCAATTTAATCTGTATGCATCTAATTGTATTATAGTTTTAGTTAAACATTCAGTAATTATAAAATTTAAAAAACATGTTAAAATAAATTTACATTAATTTGAAAAATTCTGAAGTCCCTCCCCCCAATCAAAATGTCGAAATCCCTTCTATGATTCCAAACTTTATAATAATAACAATCAAACACAATCATATATTAAAACTTCTTATATTATACAGTTCAATTAGTAAACGTTAGATACAAAAAAAGAACTGCAGTCGAACGTCGTAAATCCGGAATCGTCGGGACTTCGGCAATTCCGGATTTGGGATCCGGATCTTAGATCATTTCGTAAGTGAATTTAACATCTTAAAACACGAATTCAATTTTAAATCTTTAAATAAACTTATTTATTACTTGTTTTATTTGATTTATAAACATAATTGATATTATTGCTTATTAATTTTAACGTTTTTACAAAACATTTCATTTAAAGTGAGTTGCTTCATTGGTTCGGTTTTCGATTAAAGTAACGTCTCTTTTTTATTTTATGTATCGCCATTATGTCCGACTCCGAAATAAAGTCCCTTTGCTCAAGTCACTTTTATTGCGGTGTTCAACACTCCCTCTAAACTGTCAGTGGTATTTTATCTTCCTTGTGTTTTCTTCTTCGCTCTCCCCTCGCTATCGGATACCGAAGTTTGGGAGTTCATCAACATCATACTGCATATTTCGGCATCGGTGAGCTGACACTCTGTCGGGGCATTATCGTCGCAATGCAGTACTTCAAAGGCGTCATCTTCGGCAATTTTTTGTTCTATTGACTTGATGTACTCAAGTAGTTTCACAAATTTCAGCTTTCCTTTTGAGATCCTAACATTATGATTACAATAGCCCCCACCCCGCAATACCTTCATCGCACATCTTTCCTTCCCCAGATGGTTACGACCGGTTTCTGCTGACTCTGGGCGCCGATTTGGTAGATAAAGTTAGGATATATATTTGTGGGGGAAAAGATACGGAGATATGAAAAAAAGGTCCGGATTTTGGATCATTCCATATTTTGGACGTCCAGTTTATGACGTTTGACTGTACCGCCAAAATAACTGACTTTGTAAAAGAAACCCGAGAAGCAGATCAGGCTTGTGTGGGTCAATAGATCACGCCATTTGCTATCTACAGATAAGAGGAAACTTCTTGGAGTAGTTAACAGCCCAGCCAATCAAATGGCTCTCTTTACAACATATGGAAGCCTCTTTTGATTTCTTGCAACTACAATTGTATTCATCTATTGGTTGAAAACTTCGGTACGAACTATTGTTTGATTATTTTGGTCCAGCTAATAAGTTCACATTCTATAGCGATTTGACGTTTTATGAAATCATTTTGACAGAATGGTTTCAAATATCTTAATCCACATTGATTGACAGATATATATTGATACGTATATATAAAATAATAATTTATGATATAAATAATATAATAAGGTATCAATCATTTATCTGTGTCTCAATATATAGTGTCTGAAGACCATTGCTACGTATATATAAAATAATCGGTGATAGTATAAAAGCAATAAAAAAAAGTAAATGATAGCAAGCAAAACTGTTTTTCAGGTCGATCGACAAACCCTTTTAAGTATCTTGCTTATTCGTAAAGATAAAATGCAGTGGAGTCTCCCTATAACTTGAAATCGCTTGGTTCCAATTGAAAAATTCGTTATAGAAAAAATTTCTTTATACGGAGATAAGAAGATTTTTGCAGTTATTTAATAAATGTTCCAAGCTTTTCAATAGGTGCGATAAAGTTCAAATGTATTTGATATGATTTTCAATTAAAATGAAGTAATATATGTTATAAATTTGTTAAAATTATATGCTAATTTTTATTGTGTATAAATAAAAATGCTCAAAAGTGAACAATTCACCAATTTAAATGTATGTACTAGTATAATACTTAAGTTTATTTACTTGAAAAATTCCAGTTATTTTACATTGCTGCATTTCGTGATGTTTAAATTTTCGAAAATTTTTTTCACATTTTAAGGTGATTCCAGAAACAGGCGTGTGGGGAATTGGTTGCACAAAGAAACTAATAAACTTTCTTCAAAATGACAAAAGTGAAGATAAACCTCTGAAAAATTCCTTATAGGAGACAACCACTTCGTTATATGGAGAATATTTTGAATGTTATTTAACATTCCGATTAAAAAAGAATTTCGTTATAAGGAGAAACTAGTTTGTAGAGACTTCGTTGTAGGGAGACTCTGTAACAGTAAAAACACAGGACATAACTTTTCGTATTTTGTACACACAACTTTTGCATTTTTTTTCATTCAAAGTAATAATTTTTGTTTAAAATTTTTGTTTACTATAGTTTCTCCATGCACATTCCCCGTTTTAGTATTTATACAATAAAATTGTATCTGTATTTCAACCTTTAAACAGGATAAACCAATTTACAACAACTTCATTTTTTAAAATATATATGTGTTGTGACCATGGAAGATTTTTAAGATTTTCTTTAACTTTTTTTTTTACGTTGTATCATAAAATCTTACTTAATTCAAGTAACTGATAACAGTTTAAAATATTTTAGTGAAGATATGTCGGTTATCGGTTTTTTTTTAGGAGGTTTCTGAATATCTGATTTTTTAATTAATTTTGTGCGAATCGAAATCAATAAAATAAATTAAAGTCCCTAATTTTGCAGTTTTAATCAAAGTTAGTTAAAATACAAATATAAAGAACTGAAATTAAAATCTGAAGTCGCATTTTCATCCAAAATATAAATGAAATAAAAAATTACGTTATTTTCAATGTATATGGATTTTATTATTTATTTTATCCACAGTATTATTTACTTTTCAAGAAGCTATATTTCATGTATTTAAATAGCTAAAAATCAAGTATTCAAAAAACTTTATGTTTTTTGATGTTAAGAAATAAGAAAGACTGTCTTCCAAATTTTAAATATAAACTAGCCGATAACCCAGCGTTGCTTGGGATGCAAATATTTTTTCATGTTTTTATTAATAAAAAATTATCTATTTAATTAATTGTTACGAAATCTTCACTAAAAAACTTCCTAATGTATCAGTATTTATGAGTTAAAATTGAAGTATTTATCACATATAAAAAAATTATATTTATCGCGTATCAAATCGAATATTAACAGCACGTCGTTGCCATATGCAAGAAAAGAAAAGTAAAAATATCTTTATATTATTATATTAAAAAATCTAAATAGTTATTGGCAATTTTTTAGAATGACGCAAGTGAATCAATATTGAGAGTGATAACTTGGGAGCAAATAAAAAGTATTTAAATAGCTATAATATTTTCATGCAATGGAATATAACACTGAAATAAAGTATACTTTTTATGAGGAAAAACTCAGGCACAGTAATAAAAAATTAACAAACAATTAATTGCCTCAAACCCTTCTATAAAACTGTAAAAACCTATCAGGCCTATAAAAATCTATTCAGTAATTTTGGATTTCTACAGTGTACAAACAAACTTACTCGAATTTTCGCTTTTTTTATACATCTATTATATAGATTCTTGTTATTAATCATAATAGCTAAAAAGCTAATTTCAGAAAAGCTCTGTTTGGATACTTCTCAAATTTGTATTTCAGCACCACCGTTTTCTAGACATTCGATGCCTATAAACAAACCGGCTCCTTGAGTGGGCTGAAATTCCAGGTTTTAATGATCACTCTGATGGCATTAAGGTTTAATGTACCAGCAGATAAGAAAGAATTCTGCTTCAGTACGTGCTGGGCGTGCGAGAATCCCTATCTTACTTATCGTTGAAGCTGATGATGAAATAGTTGGCTTCGGCGACCAATCTTTACTTCGACGGATTTGCGGTGTTCGAGTTTTCTTTGACTAATAAATTTGCGCGGTATAACTTATCTTTATTAATATATTTACACAGAATAATATTTCTTCATTAGTATATTAGCGGTTTGCCTAAGTGTGTAGTCATAATTCAGTTCAGTAGATGACTTTTTTTTAATTTCCGAGTTGTGTGTTTAAAATAGTTTTTTTTTTTTATTATTATTATTATACAGAATTGTCCATTGTCGGGTTTCCCTTACCTCACAACTTTGTTAAAAGTTTTATGACGATAAATATTATATTACTTATTCGTAAATTTTAACTCAAAAGTTTTCTTAATAATACAAACATAATTAAGTAATTGCTACGTAGCGTATTCATGCCATGTAGCACGTCGAACTTTGGACTCGATTTCCCACAAGTGTTGATTAAGTTACATGCGAAAAGCTGCCATGTGAAAATTACTTGGTTTGTGTTATTGAAAAACGTTTTGAGTTTTTTACTTTGTGAATATGTAACCAATGACTTATCGTCATGTACTAACTATATGCCAATGATACTCCATTTTACATGCATCCAATTACAGGAATTTTTGCTAATGAAATCCGTATTTAGTCAACGTAACAATTAAGTTTAAATACAAAAATCACCTGACACTCTTAAATGTCTCAAGTATCCTTCACCATTTGAAATAGATTGAAATAACAAAAGAATATCCCAAATGGTGAGTGGCATCTAATTGGGAGGTTAAATAAAATCGTATGGTAGAGGTTAATCACATCTTGTGAATAAAAGAAACCCCGACAATAATTCATGGAAACCCTGTATTTTATTAATTATTTTTGAATTGAAGCTGTCAATGAAAATTTTCACACTGAAGTAAATTGACATCGAAATGAAAATTGAATCAAATAAACCGTTATTTTTGAAAGATCAAGAAATTTAGTTGAAGATTTAAACAGTGGATACTATAACCTATGTTTATTAGAATATTTGACAGAAATGCACCACATCTTTATTGATGATATGCGGTAAACCTTCTCTAGGGTCATCCCCTCTCAACAGCCATTTTGTTTGGAACTAATTTATGGCCCATAGACTTAGCACATTAAGAAAACCTCTAGAAGGCAATTCAAACGTTTTTTATTTTTTTACTTATCTCCACACTTTTAAACAAAGTGTTTAGTAATGATGATCTTCAGATTCTCAGCTATATACACATCACCGCTTAGCAAGCAGCACCACCTATCTTAGTTTTCCAGTTTCAGGAAGAAAAACTGAATTTTTCACCAACCAATAACGAATATTTCTGAATTTTTTTAATAACCTGGCATGACGAATCGCATGATCTTACAAGATGTGAAAAAAAAAACCCAGAAATATACTTGGTGGTTGCTAAAAGTCAGTTTTCTCTTCTATTGGCTTTGAAAAATGAATAGATGTTGACTGATGCTTTGTTGTTTACTCTGACAACAAAGTTCGGCATATACCACCACTCCGTACATGGTCAACAACTACATAAAATACTTTTGAAAATTTTATCCTGAAAAAAAGTAAACCTTTTGTTTGCTTTCCACTTTGATAATAGGATTGGTGGAAATGTTTGGAACGATCAGATAAATCTATATTTTTATTGCGTACCGCTAGGAAAATTTAATACATTTCAAGCTACAATTATTTTAAACATAATAACGGTTGCCAAAAAAGCGGTTTAATTATTAAATCAGAACAATTTTTGCATTCACAAGTGATTTAATTTTAATGGCGTAATGGAATTTTCAAAATTTTATTTGTGGGTTTTCAAACATATTTTGTTATGATAAAATGATTTTTTTAGTGACGATGATCTTTTAGAAAACTTTTCTCAAGTGACTGAATGACAAATATTGCTTTGAATAACAACTTTTCCGCAGCGCAGGTATACATTAAATAAAGTCAGTTCTAACATTCATTCCACAAAACCATCGCTTGTATAGGTATATTTCTGACTAATAGAAATTCTGCACCTATTAGTTTTCCACTGCAAGGATAAGAAGAACCGGCGCGTCTGTGTACACACAGATACTGATTCTTTCATGTCTGTTAGATCCACATACCAGAGTAAACAAAAGTATGAAACGGCATTCCACACACATTGATGACGCCTTTATCAATAACCTCGGATATTTCGAGAAAAAGATATGATACAACAAAAGAAACAGAATCAACGTTTCCAAAAAAGAACAGCGGAAGGAAAATGATGAATGAAATAAGAGCAAACTATTTAGATAAAAGGAAATAATTATATAAATTAATTCCTTGTGATTACTTAGTTTTCCCCAACTTTCCTTTGAGAGTATTAATGTAAACGAAAATAATATTTCCTAACTCTTATAAGGACACGGTTTTTTAAATACGAACTTCGCTTAGCACAATGCACCGTCCAGACAGGGCTGTGACGGATAACAATCTCTTGATACAATAACATTGATTTCACTGCTGGCTCGGGACGAAGTGAAAACAAAATCCTTGAAAATTGAATAATACATACATATTGTATTTAATTTTACAAAACGATCGATATATAATTCAATATAGGAGAGTAATGTACAGGGATGTATTGTAAGACTATATACCTTTAAAAATAATCTGCCATCTCTCTTTATGTATCTTTGAGGTTCGAGCTTGAGGTTTTTTTCAGACGATGCGGATAACAGGGCGACGGCTAATCAGTTTCACTGAAGTTTCTACTACCAATCAGGCCGCGGTGGCCCTGATGTGGCAGGTCTCGGCTTTGGGGCGGATGGTTCCAGGTTCAGACCCCATTCCACTGAAGATCCGCCGTGTATGGGGCCTGTGCACGCTAATCACTTACGTAGTGATTAAACGTCACTCCCGTTGTTGTGGCGTGGAAGTTTGGAGAAGGGGTGCCAGCTCAGGTGTCGTCTCGTCATCTGACCGAGTTCAAACCGAGGTCCGTCCCAAAATAACCCTCGTGTTGCTTCAAAAAGGACGTTAATATAGCTAAACTAAACTACCAATCTATTTTCGACTGCAGGAAACCAGTGGCGTAGCTAGAGGTAAGCAGGGGATACTTTCTTTTGAAATTATTAATATAAACGAAAATTATATTCCCAAACTGCTATAGAAAACGTTTTTTATCAATTTATTTTCGATTGAGGCAAACCAGTGGCAGTGGCGTAGCGGGGAAAGTGGCGCCCGGGTTATAATATGTTTCGCCCTCCTCATTATCATCGATGGCTTGGTTTGTGTAAACGGCGCCCGGAGCATGACTTTTCGGCCTGTTGTATCTGACTTTACAAAGTTACAGAAACGCATTAATGTTTGTTACTGTAGGTCCGCCAAGTTATGATGCAAATAATAACTCGACGGCTATAAACGACATCTTTATACAAAAGCGACGTCCGACATCTAAAACAAAACAAGGAATGATTCGAGCAGATTGCTGCACAGCTGCGCATCTGTAGTCCCCATTAACTCTCGATCTCGTCAGTTCACTTCTCTGAGCGCGGCGACAAGTTACCATGGTCAGTGAGTAAGTTCACATGAAAATATTATTATGATTACTAGAAGATTTGTGCTCGCCTAAGACGGGCTTTTTTAGCTTGTCAATATCTCAGATCTGGTGGCACAGATTTATCATGAAAGTTGTATTAGAAAATTTCATGCACATGATGCTTAGAAATTTTTTTAAAAAAAACGTGGAAAACAGAAATGATGAACCAACTGACACCAACTTTCGTTTGTAAATAACTTTATTTTTTCAACACTTTCGTTTTGCCCAGTAAAAATAATGCAAAATCCATTAACAGAAGCAAATGCATTACCAAATACAAAACTTTAAAAAAATGCTTTGAATTGATGAGAATGCAAATCTTTAAGTAAAAGGGGTTTTCAGTATAAGAACGGTTAAGGAAAAAAATATTAAATGCAAAATATATAAATTTTCAATTCAAAATTAAGTACGAAAGAAAGAATGAATCCTTTAACGAAAACGAAAGTAAAGATATCCGAAGTGGAAAAAATAAATTAATTCTAATTGTAACTTCTATCTGATATTAACGGGTTCGCGCCCATGAATCAACTACAAAACCAAGAAAGAAACTGCTTAACTCAGCTAAAAAAAAAAATAAGTCATAACTCTATTTGATATTAAATCATCATAGAATCAAAATAGTAAATAAACCCTGTGTGTCGCTAATTTGTGTAGAAGACCGTCTGAATCTCTTTTGGCACGTAACCAAACCAAACCGCATTGAGCGTCACCGCCACGCCTGGATAGTATTATATAGATTTTCATCTAATCTTCATCGAGTGGCTTAACAAGCGTAAATGGTGAACAATGTTATGGAGATTATTTTTACGTTCCTTGTCATATACCTACTGCTTTAAAAATTAATGTTTTTGACTCCATGGCGCCTCCCTGAAACTCCCGCGGAGGCATCTATACCCTCTTCCGATCAGTGGCGTAGCGAGGAGGTAAGGAAGGGGGTATAGATACTCCAGGCATGATTCTCAAGGGGCGCAGGTGAGAAGACAATATTTATGAGTTTATTTTTATGTCTTTAAAGCAAAGAACCGACGAATGAGACTGGAAGAATAAATAAATACCTTTTTCCCCGGGACAAAGAGTCAAAAACCTGACTTTTCTGGCTGATTCAGGACATCTAGACAATACGAGCGTACACATAATGAAAATAGATTATAGTCGAAGTAATTAGATACTGTCATTATGCATTATAGGGCGACCATATTATATACAGAGTGGAAGTTGGGAAAGAGAATTCTCTTCAGAAATCAATTTTTTTAAAATTTAACCATTAATTTTAGTTCCTAGTAAAAACTTTTTTTTCATGTAAATTATTTACTAATTAAACGGGACATTTCATTCAAATCGGGACAAAATGTTAAAAAATTGGACCTGCCAGCTAATATGGGGCAGTTGGTTACATTATTCATGATTTATCTTAGAACAACAACAACAAAAAAAAGATTTCTGAAAGCAAACGGTACTCGGAAAACTCATGGGCTGGTTAATTTTCTATTCTCACGTCATTTCTGGTACTTTCATTTCTGAATTACCAAAAAATTTAAGTAAATAAATATGATTTAGGAAGAGAAAAAACTTTCTTTCTACTGCCAAATTAGGGCGATATTGCTCTATGTATTTTAAACGTTGAGAAGGAAAATTTTTCAGAAATTAAACTTTTAAAAAATAAAAAGTCATTAATATTTTATACATTTTTTTAAGTACGTCCACTTACTAATAAGTAAAATTTGAGACAATCCGGGATAAATCCAGGACATTTCCTCAGGGGACAAAGAATCAAAACTCAGGACTGTCCTAACGAATATGGGACGTTTGGTTACTTTAGTTCTAGAGAATAGTTAATAAAATATCACAAGTTCGTGAATTAGAGATTCAGAAAAATGACGAGTTATTCCTTTGTAAATGCAGCTTTAATTTTAATATTACTACATGCCTTTGAACCTAGAGTTGTGATTTAGTTTAAATTTATTTATATTAACGTCCCGTTTTGAAGCAACTCGAGGGCTATTTTGGGACGGACCTCGTACTTTTGAACCGCAGTCAAATGACGAAGATAACGCCTTAGCTGGCACCTCCCACTCCAAGCTAGGCCGCAGTGGTCTAAGTGGCAAGGTCTCAGCCTCGTGCCGGAGGGTCCCAGGTTCGAAACCCGATACCACTGAAGATCCGTTGTGTATTGGGCCTGTTGAACGTCAAATTATACATAGGAGGTCAAACGTCCTCCCACTGGTGTGGTGCGGAAGTTTGGAGTGGGGGTGCCCGCTCAGGTGTCGTCCTCGTCATCTGACCGCGGTTCAAAATGACGAAGGCGTCCCAAAATAGTCCTCGTGTTGCTTCAAAACGGGACGTAGCTAAGCTAAGCCCTCTCCAAGCGTCTGTGCCACACCAGCAGGAGGACGTCTGATCTACGTCAGATCAAGCCCACAAGCACGACGAATCTTCAGTGAAATCGGCGGGAAGACTAAGCTTTACACTAGGCCGCCGCCCCTTCCCCCCAAAAGATGGAGATAAACTAAATTAAATATACACAGATTTATATAATATGTGATTTTAACTACATTCCTTTAATCAATGTAATGATCTGTCAGTGTTGTCAGAACCCATTGCATATGGATCCAAATATCCTATCCACCAGTTCTCTAGAAATAATCTCATGTAGAGAGAATCGCGTGGAATTAAAATATTTGCTATCAAAAACGAAGCACTAGTCATCTACACTTGATCAAAAAATTTATTTCACTTTTACTATCAAGCACTGTACTGTAAATTATTTGCATTTTGAAGAGAAAAGGTTTGATATATATAAAAACGATGGATTTGGTAATTAGTATAGCTCAAAAAAATTTCTTTTTCTTCCTTATTTTTCTTCTTGTAAAGTTAGTATGTTTTTGTTAGTATAATTTAATTTATTTTAAATTGTAATTTAATGATTGTGCAAAGTCTGATTTAGATATCAAAAATGCTGATAAGTCAATAAGTCGGACAGGTTCAAATCCTATTTGGGCCTAATCATCAATGCTGTACTGCACTATTAAATTTTCTAAAACATAACAATGCTATCTTCATCGTCAACATAGGAGTACATATTACTCATTTTTAAGAAAAAAGGGTCGAAGTCGCTTGTTGCTTGAATCTTGGCCAACAAATTTTCACGGGTTCGAAACCAAATTTGTTGAAAGTCATCGTGGATGTGGATCCGAAACGTGCGAAATTTGACTATATCAAATTTACTTATGCCGATATGGTATAGAAATTCAGGTGACATCCTCATCATCTCTTCGTAAATTAAATTAATCTCGGATAGTTTTCGAGTAACTCCGAAATGCGAAGTTAATCAAGCAAATAAAGAAAATGTTTTAGAGAAAAAAAAATTATAGATGATTCTCTGAAAACATCTTTAGCTATTGTGCCATTAAGTATGTAGAAATAGTTAACAGTTATTTCCGGTGAAATGTCCTAAGCCACGTTAGCAACACATAAAAAAGTTCACTTATCCTGTTCCACGAAACCAAGTTTAATTAGGCAGAACTTGACTGGTTTCGATATAGCTTGATTAAAAAGAAATAGGAAAAACTTTTTTTTGTCCCTTTCGCAGAAAAAAGCTTAATTTAACCAAAGTTGATGGGTTTCAATAACACTTGCAGGACTTCAAAGGATGAATTTCTGTTACATTTACTAGCTACGGGGCACAGTTCATGAAAGCTTCGAATTAGTATACAGTGAACAAAGCGGTAAAGTATATTTTTAAACGACCTAAAAGAATCTAATTGTACAATGTGATAACTAACAGAACTCATCTCTCAGTATAAAGAAAAAGAAGAAATAAACTAAATTTTAAATTTAAGTACTTTTCTAAGTTTATAGTGATTCTTTCATTCTTTCGGGATGAACAAACTCTTCAAAGTGGTAGAAGAAAGAAAAGCAATTATTTGAAAAGCAAGAAGGAATCGTTTCAATCAATATAAATGAACATATTGTTGACATTTTAAGAAGTGGACAAAAAAGTAATTGACATTTAACGATCAAGCAGTCGATACAAGGCAATATTAAATAAACATGTTAAAAATTTAAACACTCATTGATTAATAGAACAGTAGACATATTGACTATTATTATAATGATAAAAAGTAGAAATTATCAATAATGTTATAAAAAATGATTTATCTCGCCGCGTCTGTGGATTTAATTTAGTTGTATGAACGTCCTGTTTTGAGGGCTTTTTCGGGAAGAACCTCTTAGTTAAACGGTAACGCATGGTAAGAAAAATGAACGAAATCCGTAACATAATTTGTTATTTTTAACTCTACTGAAACATTTTTTGCTTCCATAATACGACTATTTTATGAATTATTTAGTTAGCGTTATTAATTAGCAGTCCATTCATAATCCTTGGCAGGCATTTGGAGTGAGCAGGACATTAATGCAAAAAAGTATGCAGAAAATCAATTCATTTTTATGGTAGCACGATGGACATCAGCAATTTTTCAGCAGTAATGAATAAAAGAAACGAAGTAAGGTTCTAAATTACTTTTAAATCAAAATTTAATGGATATTAAAGATGCAATCCATATATCTGAGAGTAATCAAAATTTTGTAGCTTTCGTATTTCAAAGCCTACACAGCCAAGTAAAACAAACCGTTCACTGTTCCAGAGGAATTGAACAATATTGAGCGAAATTCCTGCCTCTCTATATCTCTTTAAGTCGCATAACAGAATAGAGAACTCTTTTCATTCTAATTTGCTTTTCCTAAATTGAATTATTTTGATTGTTCTCATGATATGAATCAATATGAGTACCATCTTTTTAATAGGAATTATCGATTTGTGAATGTAAATTTGTTGTTGTTGTTGCCACTATTTTAATCGACACGCTTTGATAATTAGGTTTTATTAAGAATTTCTCTTTTGAAATCATTTTTTGATACAGAAAAATTTTGTATAGCTCTTTTTTGTGTACAGTCTAACTATTAAAAGTCATTTGATTTTGTCACTTTACTCAATCTTTTTCGTTATTAAATATTAATGAAAGCAGAGAACAGTATGTTACTCTGAAATGATCCAATATTTTTAAAATTTGTCTATAAGAGATAAGGCTTTTTTTTACATGTTAGATTTATTTACTTTTCACTGAAATTTAAATAATTACATGCCAAGTTATATTTTAATAAAGTAAATTTTCCTAATATATCACCGTTGATACTGTGTTCCAGTTTCCTACAAAATCACAATTTTAATACTACAAGAACTCGCATTCCAATGTATTCTAAACATAGATGAGAACACGTTCGATGAGTGTGGGATAACTATTTCTCCAATAATAGCTTTTGCCTCCTTAGTAGTTGAAATGGATTGTTTTATTTATTTGTTAAAATTTGATTCTTTATTTTTAAGAATTTCTTGAAAGGAAGTTCTTGAAATTTCCTATCAGTTTTGAGGGAGCAGATGCTTGCCTTCCCGGTGTAACCACCTGATTATTCCTATTAAATTTTTTAACAATGAACTCAAGATTTTTTTAAATTTCTTAGATGGGATCAAATAAAGCAAGTAACGACTACTTTTTCTTTTCCACATACACACAAAAAAAGACGAATACAAACAGCCAAAACCCCTAATAAATAGGAAAAGGCCCATGAATTAAAGAAAAGAAACGAATAATCAGACTATTAACAATACAGAACAGATCTTAAATATTGAAAATGTGAAAATTAAACGTAATTATTCCAATTCATTGAGCATTAAAAAATCTTTTTTGACTGTCAAAAACATCAAACAGACTATAGCCAAAATGCAAACTCAGACAAATCCACTGTACATCCGTCTTTGCAGACCGATAATAGTTATAATTATGATGTGCTTAAAAGTACGCCTTTTTCAGTCCTTCAGATGACTAGATACACGAAAATATCCTCAACCTAAATCTCTAATTTAAAAAAAAAAAGATTTGGGAAAAAAATCTTCCTAAACTTTATATATTTTGCTTCCACTGACAATATTTGTATAATTCTCTTCTTAAGAATTTTCATTCGTCGTTTAATTAATTCATTTCTTTTTAAAGGAACCTTAATTTGTTTGTTTAAACACTCAAGGAAGCATTTCCATGTAAAGAAAAAAATAGAATCCTTAACGTAAGTGCTCCCCCTCTCCAAAAGAACTTATGTCTGAGTTTTATTGCCTTAATGTATATCATGAATAACATAAGAAATGATAAGCACAGACTAAAAATAAATTTTGTGCCATAGTGAAATGAAAACACTTTCAGAGCCAGTGAGTGTGACTGAAAAGCAATTTCTGTACTCTCCACTTTGATCTCGCTAACCGAGTAGAAGACGAAATCCAAATCAATGGTTATTTGAGTACAACCGAATTATAACTTGATCGTTAAGCATGACTCATCAGTCGATAAATTCATGTTTAAAGATTTACAAGTAGTTTTTCTTCTTTTCCTTTTTAATATGACTAGCAATCCAGTCAATGTATTGATTTTTTCTAAACAATTCAATTGAAATTAATAAATAGCTAATTACGATATAGTTTTATTTAAATGCATTGATCTATTGCAGAGGTTTCCAACCTGTGGTACGCGTACCCCTGGGGGTACTAGAAGGACCATTTAGGGGTACGCGAAATCACAGTTGTTAATGGCGGCAACAAGAAAACTTAAGGTTTTAAAAAAGTGAAGAGAATTTTGTTTATCCAAGTGAATACAAGCTATTTAGTAACTACACGACTTGAATAGTTGATTATTGTGAATTTTTAGCTATCCTTATATAAGTTAAAGCGAAATAATTACAATAGTGGTTTCATTTGCTTTGGCGTTGAACTAATACTATTGTAAAAATGGAATAGAATGTAAAATCAAGAATACGTTCTGCAAATGTTATTAATTCGAGTCATTTCATTTTCAAGCTAACTTTAAAATTATTGATATAAAAACTTCTTTGCATAGACAGATGGTGGTGGTGGTGGGGGGAGAAGTTACGGAATGAAAAAGGTCCGGATTTTGGATCATTCCATATTTTGGACGTCCGGATTTACGACGTTTGACTGTACCATAAAAATAACTGGCTTTGTAAAAGAAACCAGTAAGATCAGGTTTGTGTAGGTCAATAGATCACGCCATTTGCTATCTACAGATAAGAAACTTCTTAGATAGTTAACAGCCCAGCCAATCAAATGGCTCTCTTTACAGGCTTGCCATGGAAATATGCTTTGATTTCTTGCAACTACAGGTGTATTCATCCTATTGGTTGAAAACTTCGAATTTGAACTATTGTTTGATTATTTTGGTCAGCTAATAGGATTCACATTCTATAGCGATTTGACGTTTTATGAAATCATTTTGACAGAATGGTTTTCAAAATATCTTAATCACATTGATTGACAGATATATATTGATACGTATATATAAAATAATAATTTATGATATAAAAATAATATAATAAGGTATCAATCATTTTATCTGTGTCTCAATATACTTAGTGTCTGAGATACATTGCTACGTATATATAAAATAATCGGTGATAGTATAAAAGCAATAAAAAAGTAAATGATAGCAAGCAAAACTGTTTTCGGAATGATCGACAAACCCTTTTTAAAGTATCTTGCTTATTCGTAAAAGATAAAAATGCAGTGGAGTCTCCCTATAACGAAATCGCTTGGTTCCAATTGAAAAATTCGTTATAGAAAAAATTTCTTTATACGGAGATAAGAGATTTTTGCAGTTATTTAAGTAAATGTTCCAAGCTTTTCAATAGGTGCGATAAGTTCAAATGTATTTAATTATGATTTTCAATTAAAAATGAAGTAATATATGTTATAAATTTGTTAAAATTATGCTAATTTTTATTGTATAAATAAAATGCTCAAAAGTGAAGACAATTCACCAATTTAGAGAATAATATGTACTAGTATGTACTTAAGTTTATTTTACTTGAAAAATTCCGTTATTTTACATTGCTTTGCATTTCGTGATGTTAAATTTTCAGAAAATTTTTCACATTTTAAGAGTGAGTGATTCCAGAAACAGGCACGTGTGAGGGAATTGGTTGCACAGAAACTATCAACTTTCTTCAAAAATGACAAAAATTGAGAAGATAAACCTCTGAAAAAATTCCTTATAGGGAGACAACCACTTCGTTATATGGAGAATATTTTGAATGTTATTTAACATTCCGATTAAAAATTTCGTTATAGGGAGAAATTCGTTGTAGAGAGACTTCGTTGTAGGGAGACTCTACTGTAACAGTAAAACACAGGATAACTTTTCGTATTTTGTACACACAACTTTTGCATTTTTTCATTCAAAGTAATAATTTTTGTTTAAAAATTTTGTTTACTATAGTTTCTCCATGCACATTCCCGATTTTAGTATTTATACAATAAAATTGTATCTGTATTTCAACCTTTAAACAGGATAAACCAATTTCTACAACAACTTCATTTTTAAAATATATGTTGTGACCATGGAAGATTTTTAAGATTTTCTTTAACTTTTTTTTACGTTGTATCATAAAATCTTACTTAATTCAAGTAACTGATAACAGTTTAAAATATTTTAGTGAAGTTAATGTCTGATTTATCGGTTTTTTAGGAAGTTTCTGAATATCTGATTTTTAATTAATTTTGTGCGAATCGAAAATCAATAAAATAAATTAAAATTCTAATTTTTGCAGTTTTAATCAAAGTTAAAAAGAAATACAAATATAAAAGAACTGAAATTAAAAAAATCTGAAGTCGCATTTTCATCAAAAAAGAATATAAATGAAATAAAATTACGTTATTTTCAATGTATATGGATTTTATTATTTATTTTATCCACAGTATTATTTACTTTTCAAGAAAGCTATATTTCATGTATTTAAATAGCTAAAAATCAAAAGTATTCAAAAACATGTTTTTGATGTTAAATAAGAAAGACTGTCTTCCAAATTTTAAATATAAACTAGCCGATAACCCAGCGTTGCTTGGGATGCAAATATTTTCATGTTTTTATTAATAAAAAAATTATCTATTTAATTAATTGTTACGAAATCTTCACTAAAAACTTCCTAATGTATCAGTATTTATGAGTTAAAATTGAAGTATTTATCACATATAAAAAGTTATATTTATCACGTATCAAATCAGATATTAACGGCTACGTCGTGCCATATGCAAGAAAAGAAAAGTAAAAATATCTTTAATATTATTATATTAAAAAATCTAAATAGTTATTGGCAATTTTTTAAGAATGACGCAAAATTGAATCAAATATTGAGAGTGATAACTTGGGAGCAAATAAAGAAATTATTTAAAATAACTATAATATTTTCATGCAATAGGAATAGCAACACTGAAGATAAAGTATACTTTTTATATGAGGAAAAATAGTTTTTAATTAATAAAAAAATTAACAAACGAATTAATTGCCTCAAACCCTTCTATAAAACCCTATTAAAAACCTATCAGGCCTATAAAAAATCTATTCAGTAATTTGGATTTCTACAGTGTACAAACAAACTATGAATTTTCGCTTTTTTATACATCTATTATATAGATTAACTGTTATTAATCATAATAGCTAAAAGCTAATTTCAGAAAAGCTCTGTTTGGATACTTCTCAAATTTGTATTTCAGCACCACCCGTTTTCTAGACATTCGATGCCTGTAAACAAACTCCTTGAGTGGGCTGAAATTCCAGAGTTTTGTGATCACTCTGATGGCGACAGGTTATTAACCTACCAGCAGATAAGAAAAGGAAGATTCTGCTTCAGTACGTGGGCGTGCGAGAATCCTATCTTATCGTGAAGCTGATGAAATAGTTGGCTTCGGCGACCAATCTTTACTTCGACGGATTTGCAGTGTTCGAGTTTTCTTTGACTAATAAATTTGCGCAGTATAACTTATCTTTATTAATATATTTACACAGAATATAATATTTCTTCATTAGTATATTAGCGGTTTGCCTAAATTATTAGTAGTCATAATTCAGTTCAGTAGATGACTTTTTTTAATTTCCGAGTTGTGTGTGTTTAAAATAGTTTTTTTTTATTATTATTATTATACAGGGTGTCCATTGTCGAGGTTTCCTTACCTCACAACTTTTGTTAAAGAACATGACGATAAATATTATATTACTTATTCGTAAAGTACAACTCAAAAAGTTTTCTTTAATAATACAAACATAATTAAGTAATTGCTACGTGGCAGCCATTCATGCCATGTAGCACGTCGAGACTGGACTCGATTTCCCACAAAGTGTTGATTAAGTTACATGCCGCGAAAAGCTGCCATGTGAAAATTACTTGGTTTGTGTTATTGAAAAAACGTTTTGAGTTTTACTTTATGAATATGTAATAATATTTATCGTCATGTACTTTAACCCCTTAATATACAATGATGTCTCCGACACATGCATCGAATTACAGAATTTTTGCTATTGAAATCCGTATTTAAGTCAACGTAACAATTAAGTTTAAATACAAAAATCACCTGACACTCTTAAATGTCTCAAGTATCCTTCACCATTTGAAATAGATTGAAATAATAAAAAGAATATCCCAAATGGGTAGTGGCATCTAATTAGGAGGTTAAATAAAATCGTATGGTAAGAGGTTAATCACATCTTATGAGATAAAGAAACCCCGACAATAATTCATGGAAACCCTGTATTTTTATTAATTATTTTGAATTGAAGCTGTCCAATGAAAAATTTTCACACTGAAATTAAATTGACATCGAAATGAAAATTGAATCAAATAAACCGTTATTTTTGAAAGATCAAAAATTTAGTTGAAGATTTAAACCAGTGGATACTATAACCTATGTTTATTAGAATATTTGACAAGAATACCCTATCTTTATTGATATGCGGTAAACCTTCTCTAAGAGGTCATCCCTCTCAACAGCCATTTTTGTTTGGAACTAATTTATGGCCCATAGACTTAACATTAAGAAAACCTCTAGAGAAGGCAATTCAAACGTTTTATTTTTTACTTATCTCCACACTTTTAAACAAAGTGTTTAGTATGTTCTTCAGATTCTCAGCTATATACTACATCACCGCTTAGCAAGCAACACCACCTATCTTAGTTTTTCAGTTTCAAAGAGGAAGAAAAAAACTGAATTTTTCGCAACCAATAACGAATATTTCTGAATTTTTTTAATATCTGGCATGACCCCGAGATCGCATGATCTTACAAGATGTGAAAAAAAAAAACCCAGAAATATACTTAATTGGTTGCTAAAAATTCAGTTTTTTCTTCCTATTTGAAACTTTGAAAAATTGAGATAGATGGTGTTGTTTGTTAAGCGACGACATACGGTAACTAGGATTCAGCATATACCACTCCGTACATGGTCAACAACTACATAAAATACTTTGAAAAATTTTATCCTGAAAAAAAGTAAACCTTTTGACTTTGCTTTTTTCCGCTTTGTGTGTAGGATTGGTGGAAATGTTTGAACGTCAGATAAATCTATATTTTTGGCCCGTACCGCTAGGAAAATTTATTACATTTTTCAAGCTACAATTATTTTAAACATAATAACGGTTGCCAAAAAGCGGTTTAATTATTAAATCAGAACAATTTTTTGCATTCACAAGTGATTTAATTTTAATGGCGTAATGGAATTTTCAAAATTTTATTTGTGGGTTTCAAACATATTTTGTTATGACGATAAAAATGATTTTTAGTGACGATGATCTTTAGAAAACTTTTCTCAAGTGACTGAATGACAAATATTGCTTTGAATAACAACTTTTCCGCAGCGCGAATTATACATTAAATAAGAAGTCGAGTTCTAAACACATTCATTCCACAAAACCATCGCTTGTATAGGTATAATTTCTGACTAATAGAAATTCTGCACCTGTTAGTTTTCCACTGCAAAGGATAAGAAGAACCGGCGCGTCTGTGTACACACAGATACTGATTCTTTCATGTCTGTTAGATCCATACCCAGGAAGTAAACAAAGATATGAAACGGCATTCCACACACGTTGATGACGCCTTTATCAATAACCTCGGATATTTCGAGAAAAGATATGATACAACAAAACAGAATCAGCGTTTCCCAAGAACAGCGGAAGGAAAATGATGAATGAAATGAAACTAAACTATTTAGATAAGGAAATAATTATATAAATTAATTCCTTGTAATGATTGCCGTTTTCCCCAACTTTCCTTTGAAATTATTAATGTAAACGAAAATAATATTTCCTAACTCTTATAGGACACGGTTTTTTAAATACAGACTTCGCTTAACTGTCACCGTCCAGACCAGGGCTGTGACGGATAACAGAAATCTCTTGATACAATAACGTGATTTCACTGCTGGCTCGGGACGAAATTGAAAATAAAATCCTTGAAAAGTGAATAATACATACATATTGTATTTAATTTTACAAAACGATCGATATATAATTCAATATAGGAGGAGTAATGTACAGGGATGTATTGTAAGACTATATACCTTTAAAAATAATCTGCCATCTCTCTTTATGTATCTTTGAGGTTCGAGCTTGAGGTTTCAGACGATGCGGATAACAGAACTGACGGCTAATCGAAGTTTCACTGAAATTTCTACTACCAATCTATTTTCGACTGCGGGAAACCAGTGGCGTAGCTAGAGGTAAGCAGGGGGATACTTTCTTTTGAAATTATTAATATAAACGAAAATTATATTCCCAAACTGCTATAGAAAACGTTTTTTATCAATTTATTTTCGATTGAGGCAAACCAGTGGCAGTGGCGTAGCGGGGGAAAGTGGCGCCCGGGTTATAATATGATTTCTTCGCCCTCCTCATTATCATCAGTGGCTTGGTTTGTGTAAACGGCGAACGGAGCATGACACTTTTTCGTCCCCTCATTGTATTTGACTTTACAAAGTTACAGAAACGCATTAATGTTTTGTTACTGTAGATCCGCCAAGTTATGATGCAAATAACCAACTCGACGGCTATAAACAACATCTTTATACAAAAGCGACGTCGGTATCTAAAACAAAACAAGGAATGATTCGAAACTGAATTGCTGCACAGCTGCGCATCTGTAGTCCCATTAACTCGATCTCGTCAGTTCACTTCTCTGAGCGCAGCGACAAGTTACCATGGTCAGTGAGAGTAAGTTTCACATGAAAAATATTATGATTACTAGAAGATTTGTGCTCGCCTAAGACGGGCTTTTAGCTTGTCAATATCTCAGATCTGATTGGCACAGATTTATAAACGAAAGTTGTATTAGAAAATTTCATGCACATAGTGCTTAAGAAATTTTTTTAAAAAAGCGTGGAAAACAGAAATGATGAACCAACTGACACCAACTTTCGTTTTGTAAATAACTTTATTTTCAACACTTTCGTTTTGCCCGAGTAAAAATAATGCAAAATCCATTAACAGAAGCAAATGCATTACCAAATACAAAACTTTAAAAAAATGCTGAATTGATGAATGCAAATCTTTAAGTAAAGGGAGGTTTTCAGTATAAGAACGGTTAAGGAAAAAATATTAAATGCAAAATATATAAATTTTCAATTCCAAAATTAAGTACGAAAGAGAAAGAATGAATCCCTTTAACGAAAACGAAAGTAAAGATATCCGAGAAGTGGAAAAATAAATTAATTCTAGTATAACTTCTATCTGATATTAACGGAGTTCCGCGCCCATGAATCAACATAAAACAAGAAAAGAAACTGCTTAACTCAGCTAAAAAAAAACCAGTCATAACTCCTATTTGATATTAAATCATCATAGAATCAAAATAGTAAATAAACCCTGTGTATGCTAATTTGTAGAAGACCGTCTGAATCTCTTTGGCACGTAACCAAACCAAACCACGTGAGCGTCACCGCCACGCCTGGATAATTATTATATAGATTTTCATCCTAATCTTCATCAGTGGCTTAACAAGCGTAAATGGTGACAATGTTATGGAATTATTTTTACGTTCCCTTGTCATATACCTACTGCTTTAAAAATTAATGTTTTGACTCCATGGCGCCTCCTGAAACTCACGCGGAGGCATCTATACCCTCTTCCGTCAGTGGCGTAGCGAGAGGTAAGGAAAGGGGTATAGATACTCCGGGCATGATTCTCAAGGGGCGCAGTGAAGACAATATTTATGAGTTTATTTTATGTCTTTAAAGCAAAGAACCGACGAATGAGACTGGAAGAATAAATAAATACTATGCACAGGGTCACCCTCTCTGCGACAATGGATTCAAGACATCGCAATTCTTATTATTTCTTTGAGCTAAATCGAAGATTACAACAATATTTATGCTTATTAACCTCCTCCTCTAATATTTATACTTATATGTTACCGTGAGCTGGGTTTATTTTTTACCAGTGGAGGTAACTTTGCGTAATTATAAAATTTATGCTGAATATTTAAATAAAGGCTATTATTTAAGGGTAGGGATTTGACGATTTTTTTCTCGCTTATTGGTAATACTGACGAGTGTATATAACAATCATTCAGGAGGTTACAGAAGAAAGAAATCATTGAACCAAATTTTCATTGGAAATTTTTCTGTTGAATACCCCTGTCATTGTTATTTTAAAATCTGCGGCGGGCCGGATAGAATCTCTAAGCGGGCCGTAGTTTGTCCATCATTGATCTGTTCTGTTCGGGCTCTACTGCCTCTTGTTAACGTTGAGTCAACAAAATTTTAATGTTTCTGGCCAAGGTTTGACCGTTGTTAACGGTAATATATATATATATATATATATATATATATATATATATATATATATATGCGTATAAAACTGAGCAAAATTATTGTAAATTAAATCAGAACCTCCAGGACATTGTAGCTTTCGAATATTTTCTGGTTAAAATAAATTTAAACAATTTTTACGTTGGATAAATGTCAGTGGCGTAGCGACCGGAGAGCAAGGAGGTATAGATACCCCTGGCGCCAGTTTTAGGGGGCTCGATGGAGCAAAAACTGCTCTTATGCCATTTTAAAGTAAAATATGATGAGGTGGCGTAAAAATAATACTATGCCTCTGACATATCTACGCTTTTTAAGCAGCGGATGACGACTGGGATGAAAAAAAAAACTTATTTTCTGCCGCTTCTTTACCCTCTCTACGCCATTAGCCATGATGGCAAAACTTTAATGCGCTTCTGAATGACAAACACGAAGAGGGGGCGAAAAAATACCATGCCCCCCGTTTATATATGCTAAGTCACTGATGACGAACGGGAGGGGGTGGAAAAATTATATTATAGCCCGGGTGCCACTTACCCTCGCTACGCCACTGATAAACGTGAGCCTGTTGTTGAATTTCAGCTACATGATGGGTTTGTCACGGATTCGAAGATCTGCTACGTAGTACGATGCGTATTAAATCTATGGCGACTCAAACGACCTTACGTTTCTGTGGCGTGACGTTCATCATATGACTACATTTCGGAATTACGACATCCATCCCTGATAGGTGTCTCGTAACTTAAAAATGTGTTTATATTTTAACAAGTCAACCAATTTTGTTTCCAGGTTTTCCATAGTTTGAAGAAAAGAACTCATATAATAATAATTATAATAATAATATTAAAAGAGTTCAAGCGGCATCCAATTGAATCTGTTTAGGATTCGAGCCGGAACATAATTCATCACGTGTTAAAACTTTAAGTCTAGATAAAAAATTTATGATTCTTGATAAACTTAAAATCAGAAGATAGAAATTGTGTTTTAATTGAATTATCATTAAATTAAAATTCTAACAAAAAAGGGAACAAAATCCATCTCAGCGTTTTGTTATAAAAATAAATAAATTATTAAAAACACTATTTAAGTGTGAAAACTTTAAGGCCACTCCTGTAAATTTAGAAGTATTTATACTTAAAATTAATATTGATTGCGGTTAAAACCACTTAAGTACGTCAAATTTTTTGAGGTTTTCTATTGAGCCTTTTGTTACTTCTATCATAATGCCAAAAGCAAATTAACTGAACTTCAAAAAGGGCAGATTCGAGCTTTTGTCTTAACAAAGAAATAAGTAATCGGCTTAGTGCAAAAGAAATGGGAAGATCTAAAAATGTTATCAAAGTCTTTTTTATGTTTAAGATGGGTATGGAACTAAAAATGCTGGAGGCTGATCTAAAGCCTTGTCACTCAAAGATGAAAGAAGAGTTTTGAAATTAGCATCCACCGGAAAATTCTCCAGTAAAGAAATTATACGAACGACTGGTTTAAATGTTTGCAAGTAATTCATCTGCAGTACTATTACTCGATCTAGGGATATCCAGTGCAAAGAAGAGTGGCGAAAAACTCCTTTGCTGATCAGATATCAAATGAAGCATTTAGAATTTGCAAGGTTAGTGATGGTTTGGGTTAATACAGATGTTATGATTTGATATTAGGTTTATTATGAATAGATTAATTAGACACTATTAACTTAATTAGTAATCCCGGGTTCTACCTTTGTCTAATACTTATTTTTATTAATGTAAACAGTTTAACACTCAGTATTCGACACAAAGAAAGACAATCTTAATTCTAAATATATATCATTAAACTTCATTTACAGTATAGATATTTGAATATAAATTCTCATTAAATAAAAGTTGCCCAAAAAGAATATGAACACATAAAATATACATAATTAAAAGCATTCGCAAACCAAGAGTCTGCAAATATCTCTAGTAATACTATTTGATTAAATAGATTCCAACTCACCAGGCGGCATCACGCGATCCAGTATTCAACAAAATTACAACCACTTGTATATTTCCATTAGGAGTCACTAATCACACGGTGTCATCCAATTTTCTTCTTCACTCACTTTACACTGTCTCAATAAAAATCTTTCAATTTACCAGGCGGCCCCATTACTTGCCGAACATTCACGCAATGAAGCTATTCACAAAAATCAGCCACCAAACAAAACGCTTCAATTGAGTTGCATTCTTCTTCTCTCTCCTCCTTTTTTGTTATTGTCACCCATTAATATACTTGAGGTTCTCCATTCCTCCCGTGCGTCCAGCCAATCTCGATCATTTGTGTCCCTTAGTGGACCAGGAGGTGGTGTCTCTGGATTGTTCTGGACCTTTCTAGGGTGTCCAGGAGAGATGCCGCCTTACCAGCAGCTTCTTCTCGAGGATTCGCCGTCATTCTGGAAATTTCTATTCCGGAAAACTCTCGAATTCACTGCGTTCTAATTCATGTAAACACAAATTTTACACAACACAGAAGGTGTTCGCACATTTTTAGACGATTTTTATGGTATTTTAAGAACTATTTTACAATTTTTTTTGTGTGTGTTTGAAATGTTCAGTTTGATAGACGTAGAAAGATAGTTAAAAATACGGGCTAACTTCCATGACAATAATGATTTTCGTGGTATCGGAAGAGGTATTTTGTCTCATTTTTCTTGAACACCTTTCCCAAGCTCACAAAGATTTGTAGGTCGATGTTTGGATAACGCGGTTTTTAAAAGTCCAAAATAGCAAAAATTCATAGATGATACACAGAAATATTTGCCAGGAATATCAGAGAAGGTTATAGCCTTGATACCCAGTACTTGGTCTATTTTTTCCAGGAAATCAACAGTAGGTTATGTGGGTGCTTGCTTTGTTTTGGTGCAATTCTACTGATTAATGGCATTGGTGGGTAAAGAGATGTTATTTCATATTTGAAGATTGTGGATAAAATATGCTCCTGATAGTATATAGAGTTGATCTTGATATTTTTATCCACTCTCTTTACTTTTATTTTGCCATTATATGAAAAATCAACAGCAATCATAATTACCTTAGAAAAACTTTCTTTAGATTCTTTGAACCATGTTTAAAGTTTTCCTCCTGTTTGATGATAATAAATTGAATTTTTTCTTGCAGTCATTTAAGTAGACTCAAGCTTCATCTATTGTTACAACATTTTTTCCATTTTTGTCCGGATAATTGCTTTTCAAAAAGAATTCTGTAGAGTGTTCTGCGTTCAGCGATATGACGTGGAGAAAGAAGATGAAAACTGTATTGTTTGTTGTTTTTGGGATTCAAATCAGTGTTAATAATTTTGATTACAGTTAATACTGAGCGTTTTAATGATTTTGCAATAAACCTTTGATTTGGAGGATTTTTTTTAACATTAAAGATCTCACCTTTGCAATATTCGAAGAACTGCGTTTTTTCCTTGGATACGAATTTGGAATAATTTTTCCACTTGAAACTAAACTTGAACGATTTTTTGCTTTCTTATTAACAATATTAACTATTGTGGCTTTAGATATATATAAAAAACATGGCTTTCACAGCGTTTTTAAATAACTGGATAAGATCAACTCTCTTCGGAAAGAGCAAAAACGTAGCCTTCCATCCATCACTTCTTTAAAAGTGCCAGTTTGCATGTAAGCAAACATTTTAGGTAGCAGATGATACTTTATAGCTTCAAAATTGTAATTGTTGTGAAAATAAATTTTTCCAGCAAACGAGTCTAAAAAAATTTGCGAATACCCTCTGTAATTACGAAGACATGCAATCTGAGAAAACTGTAATCCTTTTGAGAACTTGAGGGGTAATTTAGCAAGACAAGTTTATCAAAATGGGAGGCATTTATTCTCAGCTGCAGAACCGTGATCCATTAGTGATTATGAATGGTACAAAACCAATTCTGAACAGAGTCAACAATTAACACTCCCAAGATAGTTCGGATATTTACGGTCATTATAACTGATAGTGGGTCTAAAAGATTATTGTTTCTGAATTATTATATCATTTTTATTTTTATGCCTTAAAGTTTTTACACAGGGCGAAATAGTGCTTTTTGTTTGTTTTATTTTTGTAACAAAATGCTCGTAATTATATTTCGTTGAATTTTTTATTATCATTTCGACTTTTATAATAGTACTAGCAGAGTACCCGGCACCCAAAATCTTTTGTGAGACCGGAAACCGAATTATTATTTATAACGAATAAAATGTTTATTAATGTTATTTTAATGCGAGAATATTTTGCGATAATGAAAAGATCCCTAAATTAATAGTACAAAAATTTCTTTCATATATCTTATATCATAGTATAAAATATTACATATATTTCTTGCATTAATAGCCAATTTTCGTGGGCATCTTATTATTTTAGGAATTCTGATCATAAAACTTTCATGCTAATTGGTTCATTTGCTCAATGTATTTCAATGACTGACCTCCACTCAACCCAGAAGAGTGCGATATAGGACCCATTTCTCTATAAAGTATTCTTTTTTTGTTGTTGTTGAACAAAGTTGAGGTCATTTTTGAAATAACATTTTAACAATTAGCGTGTCAAAATCAGCTAATGAAACATGTTGCGCCAAATAAACATTTAACATTCTAAATAAACATTTCTCCATATCTTATCAGTAGTTATCACCCTAAAGGATTGATTAAAAAAGATTTAACCCCTCCATATTTTTAGATCGACATGTTGAAACCTGCGAATTATGCTTCATTTCGACCAAACCATTTTTTTTACGTGTATTTAAGGCCTGAAGGGCTGTCCTAGGGCTTATTTACCCCCAATAGTGCTTCATGTCGGTTAGAAAGGAAAATGCGTACCAAAATTTCAACAAAATAGCTCCAGCAGTATCGAGTTTCGTGTCAATCATCCTGTGTCTTTGCTCCACCCTACTTGAGATATTGAGTAAGTATTAGTGCTAAAGTGCATTTATTTGGCTTGTGAGGAACATATGTATAATGTTTCATCAAATTGCTCAAACAGTATAAAATTTCATGTGAATCGTCTATTTGCCCCACGTATTTAAACGATTTTTTCCTACCCTAACCTCATAGATTAGATTAGCGTTTATTTAGCCCTACAGTATTTTTAGTTGGCTAATTAGAAGTATACTTATCAAAATTCATCAAAATCTCCATAGCCGTATCCAACAGTATGTCAATCGACCCAAGGTACTACATGTATTTTAAGGCTTTTTCCCCAACAGACTCTGAGGAATTGGATTAGCGTTTATTTACCCCCTACACTACTTTTAATCAGCCTGAGAGGAACATATTTTATTTTATATTTTATAACCCACGGCAGCCGACCTACCCGTTACGGTGTCAGACACTACAAGGGCAGCAGGGAAAAGAGAATACATATTGAGTTATACATATGCATGTATATATATAAAAAACGGCACAAACAACCCCAGATTGGGCGTAAATAAGGGTACATAGTAAACAAAAAAAAATTGCAACAAAATGATATGATATAGTTACAATAAAACTTGCCCAAGGGCAAGAGCCAAGAAGACACACACACACACACACACACACACATTATATATATATATAGCAAACAAAAAAGACGGCATACAAACATATGTACAACGTCCCTGGGAATGGGAGTAAGAGTGCAAGGCACCCAAAAGTCCCAGAGAATGGCAATGACGCAGCGATAGCAACACATATATCAAAAGAATAAAAAAACAGAATTTAGTAGTATCAAAAGCATTTAGAATCAACAAGAAGCGAGCATGATCAAAAAGGAGCGCAACAGTAAACCACAAAGTACACTCTCTCTAAACCTAGTAAACACAAATAGACTAAATACAAAATAAGAATTAATAAATGTATAAACTAACAAATTCCAACACAAAACCAAAACTCTCCATGGTACAAAAGTGTGGATCCAGATCACATAAGAAACCGCACAAAAAATACCGAATATATTGAAGTTATATAAACATCAAAAGACAAAGTGCAACACCGCAAATGCCAACCAACGTAAAAATACATATCTAAAGAGAACAATATAAATACAGAGCGTCCAGATATTAAAAGTCAAGTATATCAAAAGGATCTGTACATATAATAATCAGCACTACAAGAACACAAAGCAGTTAGAGTCACACAGCTTCAAAAATTCCAAAAATCAAATATATATTATGCCTAGTTTTAAAACAACATAAATGAAGACCTCAATCAAAAACCAATACCATACTACATGGAGAAACATTTAAGACAGCTTCAAAAAGTGTGCCAACAAGAAATGGAAAAAGGTGCGTAAAAAATTAATAATTATTAAATTAAAAATCTCCAGTAAATTACAAATGCAAACATTATATTTATATGTTATATGTAATACAATATTCCAAAATATATGTAATAATACAGTATTCCAAAATATGTGAAAAAATAAGGAGTTACATAATAAGGCTAAACAATGACAAACCACAACCTGAATCCAACCAGAAGAACAAAGTGGAGAAAAAAAATGAATTAATTTACAGAGGGCTGCACCCCTTTAAGTTCGTTGCAAATTTTATGCGAGAAAAAACAAATACTCAAGAGCTTTCCAATAGACTTTGGATTCCTAAGAACACTAGAAAACCATATGGGTTTGTTTGTCTCTGAAGGCCGAGTGACATGAAAATCAAGAGTATGGGGGTAGTCGAACGCGAAATGGTCGGCATCCCCCAGGCCACCGTAGATGCAATAAGGGGTATTAATTTGTTTAAAACGATATAAATAAGCAGGAAAAGGATCATGCCCAGAAATAAAAAATAATAATAGTCTATTATGTGTTAATAAATTAAAATCAACAGTTGGAACATACCCTTTAACTCAGTCCTCCCAAGACCTCCTCAGACCTTTGCCACAGTCCTCCTAATGTCACTGTAAGCTATCTAGAATATAATTTTTAATCTTCCTTTTTACACATGTATAAGGAGCAGGGATATTCAGTTCTTGACCATCGGTAGTTGCAATTTTGGCATATTGGTCAGCCAGCTCGTTACCTGGGATTCCGGCGTGAGCCTTCACCCAAGATAAGCCGATCGAACCAATAGCTTGAAACATCTTTGATTTAATATGATTTATAAATAAGGATTTAGAATTACCTTTTTTAAGAACTTCTATAGAAGATAAACTATCCGTAAATATGTTAATTTTATACCCATTTTCCAGAGCCCAGCACGCGGCAAAATTAAATGCGGCGAGCTCGGCCTGGAAAACGGAATTATAACTGGCTAACTTAAACTGGAAAGATTCAAACAGATCGTTATCCTTAAAAATGCACACCGCGGCCCCGACATTGTCTCCAATCCCGGAACCGTCAGTGTAAACCTCAAAATCGGGACTTTCAATAAGAGTAGAAAATTCCAAAATTCTCTGATTAATATTTATGTTATTAACTTTAATGAATGAATCAAGATGATTAACGTCAATAAAATCAAAATTCATATTTCTTTTTTGCCAAACCTAAAATTTAATATATAATGCGTTGGCAACGATATGGAGAGGGGGCAGACCCAAAAAGACATTTAAACATTGGTTGGGCAGGTCCTATATGATATAGAAATTTTTAGGAGAGCAACTCTCTGAACTGAATGTAGATTAGTGATTTGTTGTTTGGTAAAGGAACCCCCCCCCAGACAGTAGCTCCATACAGTAAGGAAGGTTCAATGACTGATTGATACCAGTGTTTCAATAAAGAAGCACTGGTACCCCAATTAGGACCAGCAATACTATTAAAATTTTTGATTAAGTTATATGCTTTTTTATGTAGATTTAGGATATGAGGAGACCATGATAGTTTATTATGTATAATAATACCTAAATATTTTGAGGAGCTCACTATCTGGCTGGTCCTACCATGAATTTTAAAAATATGATTGCGCTTTAAAGTATTGAGGTCCTTTTTCTGCCTGTTACGGTTTTGTGTGCCTCTGAAGACGACAGCAAGTGTCTTCTCAGAGGCAATTTTTAAATTTAAAATCTGTAAATTATTACCGAGAATA
>BGPR01000825.1:0-29530 GCA_013235015.1 Araneus ventricosus | reverse complement strand
GGACTGAATCCTGAGGACAGCCCTGGCAAACATTTACTGTAACTGAATCCAAACCGGCAAGATATGTAACAGTTCTATTATTCAGGTAATGAAAAACAAAACCTCTAAAACAAAAAGGGACAATATATCTATCTAAGAGTATAAAATGGACCTCCCAGTCGAGGCTGTCAAATGCAGCCCTGATATCAATAGATACCAGGGCTACATGACGCCCTTCCCGAGAGGACTTAATTTTATTAATTAAATGGTCAACGGCCAATTCGCAGTTCGACAGCTCCCTAAATCCGAACTGGTATTGATGAATTAAATTATTATTGTAAATAAACTTATTAAATTGAATACTAAACAGCCTTTCAATAATCTTCCCTGAAGTGGGAAGTAAGCAAATGGGTCTATAAGAGTTGACTTGAGAGGGGTCTTCCCCTGATTTAAAAAGGAAAAAAACTTTTGCGTTTTTTAAATTGTTAGGAAAATAGGCAAAATCAAAGCAAAGATTAGTAATACTACAGAAAAATTTCTTATCAAGATTTAAAAAATCGGCCCACATCCTATAGTCCGTGCGATCTAGGCCGGGAGCCTTACCACTTCTCAAAATCCGGAAAACATTTTCTAGATCTAAAACATCAACTTTCTCTAAAGGTTGGAGGGGGAAAGTTAAACTATGAAAGGAAGTTAAATCTCTATTAGGGAAGAAATGATTAAACATAAAAGTCGCTTTTTCAGAAGATGACGGATTGGCTTTATCAGGAATCTCAATGTTTAAATTAGTATTTCTTTTAAATTTCTCAAACGCGACTTTAAAGGTAGTTCCGAATTTAATATTATAGGTAATGCAAAAAGCCTCCCATGCTTTCCTTCTAGTAGAATTTATAAGTTTCTTGAACTCAGACCTTTCTTTCCGATAGGTAAGACCCGCAGCCAGGACCGCTTCTTCAGGCTCTCCGTTTTTTTTAACTAATAAATTTACGGTAAAGAGCCGTAACCCTGTTTCGTTTCACTCTCAAGGCGTTATTCCAAAATTTAAAAGCTTTGATTTTTTTAACCGTCTTTTTCTCGAGGGTAAAAGCAGCCCGACAAACTGAATTTAATAGTTCTTTATAGAATATATCGATCTCCTCCGTAGAGGAGATCGTTTTATATAAGCTTTTAAGAAAATTAAATCTTTGCGAAAAAATAGACGAGATTTATTAATACCAAATTTAGACTCAAAAATAAAATCCTGTGGGGGTTGAAAGTTACCCGAAAGCTGCACACAGATATACCTATAATCGCTCAGGGATTCAAGGTGAAGGACCCTCCAAGAATCAATAAGATCCTGGTGTGCCGTGGAAATTAAGGTTAAATCAGGAAAACCGGTACCCTTAGATGAAATAAAAATCGGTCCTTGATCCGTATGATTACAAACAGAAAAGTTGTTAGATGAAATAAAATCAAGAATGACTGCCCCGGCGATCCTCAAAACCATACCCCCAAATTTGGGACCTGGCATTGAAATCACCGACGAGCAGGTCGAAAGAACCATTTAAACCAAAACCATGTATTTCTAAAATCAAGTCATCAATATTATCGTGAGGCTGAAAATAAACACTAGTTAAAATTAATTGTAAATTGTTGAAATAAATAGTAATGGTAACTGCATTGAGGAAGCTATTTTTAAATAAGAGTTTATAATTAGAATTAAAACAATAAATAACATATTACATCTTTCAGAAGCAAAATTGGGACTCCCGAGGGCATCGCCCAAGGGGTGTCCTTCAATAACATATGGATCTTGGACACAGACAAAATCAAAATTTAAATCCCTGGCGGTCACAAAGGCAGCCCGGGAATGGTTAACATGGTGAGAGGACCATATGTACCCTGTGTCATCAAAATTTACCTATCACAGTCAAATTTCATGTCAATCGGTCCTTTTGTTAGAGGTATTTAAACAATTTAATGCCTCCCTACTCTAAAGGAATAGTGTTAGAGTTTATTTACCCATAGAGTATTTTTAATCAGGCTCTGAGAAACATATGTGCAAAATATCATCAAAATCGTCACAGCCAAATCCAACAGCATGTTAATCGGCCCTACTATTTAAGTGTATTTTGACAATTTTGCTCCACCCTTCTCTGAAGAAATGGATTGCAGTTTATTTACCCCAAAACTACTTTTAGTCAGCCTAACAGGAATATATGTACCCTCTGTCATCAAAATTGTCCCAGTTATATCAAGTTTCATGTCTATCAACCCATTTATTAAATTATTAAAATGACTTTGCCCACACTACGTTTATTTACCTCTATAGAGCTTTTAGTTGCCTAATTAGAAGTATGTGTACCAAATTTCATAAAAATAGCCCAAACCACTCAGATCGGCAAGCGTGTCAATGGGCCTATTTGTTAAATATGTATTTTGGAGATTTTGGACCACCCTGCCGTCAGTGCCTGGGTGTGGGCTTATTTACCCCTACAGTACTTCAAGTCGGCTAATGAGGAAGCTGTGTACCAAGTTTCATTAAAATTAGTGCAGCCATTCGGAAGTGATGCTGGAACAAACATATATACATACATACATACGTCGAGTTTTATATATAGATTAAAATATACATTTTCACTCTTTTCAGTTTAAACTTATTAATAATCTAGAACAGAGGTTCCCAACCTGTGGTACGCGTACCCTAAGGGTACGCGAAGGAACAGTTTGGGGTACGCGAACTCAAAATCGGTAATGGCGGACACAAGCAAACATAAGGGTGAACTACTTCTATTGTAAAAATGGAATAAAATGTAAAATTAAAAATAAGTCTTGAAAATGTTATTAATTTGAGTCATTTGACTCTTAAGCTTGCTTAAGCCCTTAATATTATCATTGCATAGACGGATGGTTGGGGAGGGGGAATATGACAGTAGAGGGTATGCGAAAGTAAAAATACTAATCAAGGGGTACGCGGGAGAAAAAAGGTTGGGATCCCCTGATCTAGAAAAATTGTCGTCCTTAAAATTTTTACACGTGGTGTAACAGGAAACTTTCAGGTAGCCTACCAGATCGAGTTCAAAAAGTGTTGCTGGAGTACTAGTATCATTTAAAATCTTGTGCAGAATACTGAGTGAAATCACTACCTTAGCAAAGAGCCTGATGCTACCAGTAAGGTTATTTTTCGAATTAACAGTGATGAATTCATATATTTTTGGGTGCTTTAATAGTATTGCATTTTCAAAATTGATCTCAAATTATGATCAGTAACCTTCTGTGAAGTTTCGGAACAACATCAATTTAGAAGCAATAATGATGAAGTTGTTAATAATAGATCTTTTAAAAGAAGATGAATCGAATTTAAAAGCTCAAAAATGTAGAGTTAGATTCTCAATCTGCGAAGTGGAGTAAACATGATATATAATGACTGTAAAGCAGGCAATTCACATCGTTAAAAGCTGGAATTCCAAAGAAATCAAATTCCAGCGCTTCTTGCGCCGATTCCCATTTGAGACCTCGAACGAGGTTAGGCGGTAAATCCAAAGATTTGCCTAGATTGGCATCTCGCTTCGAGGGGTAGATCATGTTGAAAGTAAAATCGAAAATCTTCCGGGGGGAGGAGAAATGTGCATGGGTGTAACAAGGCGTCAAAACAAAATAAAAAAATAGTATTGATATGCAGATTTGATGATCAAACGAAATGGACGTGTTGAGGGGGGGGGGGCGTGTAGGGGGGAGCGAAGAGCGGTGGTATCGCACTCTGAAGCATCAAGTGAATGGCGTGCCTGGATTAAAATGGTGGGAGGAAAACGAGCTTAGGACAAATGGCATGGCTGGCCTTCAAGTGAATTGCCGGCTTAAACACGATATGTAGCATCTGTAACCTTGGAACAAACTGACATATGTTGAGGAGTGAATTCTTCACAGGAGCTACGAATGTACAGGTTTTCCTCATTCCACAATGACACATAGAAACAGGAAGCTTCCGAATTGAAGTCCTTTTAGTGGTTGATTATACAAGGAGAGCTGGTACATCTTAAATATGTTTTGCTTTTAGCAGGATTTAAACATTTTCCGCGCGCGAACTTTTTTTTTTATCCCAGAAAAATATCTTTGGCTGAAAAAATATGTTTTTGTCCCAAGTGCAAATTTACGTCGAAAACTAAAAACGAGCAAATGAAGTATTAATTTATGATAAATGAAAAAACTTTTAATAGAAGTTTGCATAAACTTTAATGAAATATCTTAATCGAACAGATTTCCTTAATTATTTTTTATTCTGACAGAAAACGGACGAAAAACCAAATGAAGTATTAATTTACAATAAATGAGAAACAAGACACTTAAGGCAGTCTTGGATAAATTTTAATGAAATATCTTAAGGAAATCTCCCGAATTATTTATTATTACATATTGAAGATTCGGGCAAAAAACGTGTTGTCAGGGTTTTTACGACCCCATTACGAGTTGAGACTCATATTTTAAGACGCCTCGGCATATAGCATTACATGGAGATTCTGAGAGAAACGAGTCAGTTCGTAATAATGATATCGTGGTTCGTAATTAGCAATACTTTGAGATGTCCAACGGTGCAATTCTAAAATAATGTTAATTTAAGAAACAAAATAATAAATTGGACAACTTTCAAGTCTTATGATAAGATCGCACACTTTTATGATGACATTCTTCTAGTCAAGCCCAGGGCTGTAGAGGAGCCGAAACGCTGTTCCGGCACTGCTTTTTTTACTAGAAATAAATAAGAAAAAAAAAAATGTGAAAACGTCCTTAAAACAGCGTGATTTTTGTCACCCGGGTTAGAGCGTTCCGGTACTGCTTTTAGAGCGTCCCGCCACTGCTTATTTTGCGACTACACAACTGGTCAAACCTATAATAATTATCCGTACCTTTTGTATTTAAAAGAGAATTTGCATAACATTTTTCTTATTCGATTTGTTGATTTTTATTTTAAGGAAATATACGAATATGAAAGAGAAGAGGGAGGTTTAGGTAGAATCTTTTACACACACAAAATAAGGCTTTCACAGGTTTTGCCGTATTTTCTTTTATTAGAAAAAGATACTAAAAATGTTTTGAATTTTCGTTTGGTTTCAACTTAGTGAGAGTCGTTACCTTTCCCAATATAGTTTATTAGCTTCAATTTAAGTTCAGTTGAAAACAGCTAAAACGCACACAGTCACTGTACAGGAGAGAAATATCATCGCTAAGCTGTTTCAACAGCTTTTGTTTTTCGTTTAATAATATTGGCAAACGTGTATAGGATCAACCTTTTAAACGTACCATAAAAACTGTTCATGCAATACACTGTATGATATGAAAAGCAACCTAGAAGTATGAAAGGTGTCAATTGAATCAGTTGCTGCTGTTCTAGTAATTTCGGTGCATGATTTGAATGCCCAATTCTGAAATAAAATAGCAAGAGAAGACGAAAAAGATATTTTAATATGTTAACTGCATCTTGTATTGCTAAATACAGAAAATTGAAATAGAGAATAAAAAGAGTCCAGGATTCTGCTACAATCTTGCAAAAGTTAGGATCGATATAAAGCCATTTACTAGCTACACCGAATGTTTTAAAATAAAGTCATTCAACAAAAATTGTTATTAATACAATACATAATGAACGTTACATAATTCATAATATAATTCTGTTTTAAGAAATGCAGTTAACTTCTTTCCTGCAGACCCAAGTAAACAGTTGTTAGCCGATATATTAAGTTTTGTAATTAATTACACAATTCTGTTTTCTAAAAAAAGCAGATTAAATTTTAATTTAGAATACAAATACCATCTCATCGAGCTACGAAAAAAGTTTATTTATATAGTTTGTTCGATCCCACCGGGGGCACCTCAAATATAGGGATGGGCAGAAATGCTCCGAGGTCATTTTACCAACCGGGAAAGGCAACAATATGGCGTCCCCCAACTAACGTATAATATATGTAATAATAATTATGTATGTAATAATAATATATGTAATAATGTTCTATAATATATGTATTCGAAATGTCAAATAAACTTTTACCTACAAATAAGCATGTTTTACCTGCAAATATAGCTTAATAATATTATGGTGAGAATTTTTAAACTTCAGCTATATTTAACCCTTTATTTGCCGAATTAACTTATCAGCAATTCTTTAATTTTATTTTTGCATCATTAGATGCGTTTTGATGCAGAATAACCCCGGGAAAGATGAAAAAACTTTTTTAATCAAATAAAATAATTTAATTAATAATTAAAAAATTAAATTTTTGTCTTCATCTGCCATCTACTGCTAGCTGTCGGAACTCCATTCCTCGTGTACATGTGACATGTCAGGAAAAACGGTCAAATGACGAAGTATAAGCGTGAGTAAAGTAGTACTTTTAAGTGCCATCGGGAAATAAAGAGTTAAGATTATGTAATGGCCTTATTCAAACTAAAATAATACATTCAACAGATTTTAAAAATATATGATTTTATTTCTCATGTCTCTTAAATCATTGTAGCGGTATAAAGCGGAAGGAAGGAAAAATTTACACTCTCGCTTTGGTGCCACCGCGGAGATTGGCGCCACAGGCAGTTAGTTGCCCGGCCCTTGGGCCTCCTCTGGGGATGGGACGCTTCTGTATACGTAATCTGCAGCCTCGCTTCCTAAATGGGTACAAAAATGGTACGGGGTTGAATTACCTCCACACCGATGACGGGTCGTACCTCTGTCTGTGAGGTCGTCGCATATGCCACCTGTAATGTGGGCTATAATGCTTCGGCCACAGTGCCTGAATTACGATTCGCGGCGACCGGGTCATTCAGGTCATCTCGGGTGCCAAGGCAAGGCAGGGGTAATTCTTTATGGTTATGTAGCTCGTTCGCAACGAATTCTTACGGTCAGCTTTTCGTAATTTATTACTCAGTGTGGCTGTAGTTGTTAGTGGGGTGGCTAAATTTTTTACTCAAAAGATTAAAATATTCTGGAAATCTGAGGAGTAAGTGCTGTACGAGGTGTCATTCTTGTTGCATCTAACTATAACCAAAAATTACGTCATCCATCTCTAGTAGCTCTCGTGAAATTTTGAAGCGGAACATGCATCTCATTAACCAATCTTTTTGCCTACTAATTTATTAGTTCCTTTCTCATACCATCAGATAAAATTTATATTAACGCAAAAATAAACTGACCACGACGCCATGCAATTTTGACATTTTAAAATACAGAGGCTGTTTCTTCACATTACTTACATTTTTTTAACGTTTTTAATTGAAAATTTAAGCAGTCGTTTGAAAAAAAGGGTTTTTTTCAGTTAATATTTGCTTAGACTTTAAATTATCATTTGATATTAGAAAGGTTTCCTCAGTTACAAAATGGCGTTTATAAATAAACAATGGATAAGAGGTTATGTTTTTGTTTTTTTCCGAAATGAAATATTTCTATTCTGTTATTCCAAAACGCTCTATAAAGCCATGGAATCAGTATATCTAAAGACAGAATAAGTATTATTACTAATAATAAAGGAAAAAACACGCTTAAATTTGCTATCTACTGAAAAGAAAATTCCAAAAAAGTATTTAAAAAAAGAGAACGAATATTTCTGAGGGAATATCTTTAACTTTAAAATAAAATCTACTAAATCAAAGAACTGCTGCAAAGTCATTAAATTTCTCAGTTTGAACTGTAAATAAAATGATAAATAATGATATGACTATTAAAAAACCCCAATAAATATAGTTTTCATCGTATTCTCTTAGACAAGTGTCTAAATATAGAGCTCGATGTAGAACTCTGTCTGAGGAGAATTAATCTGCTTAAAAATGTGGTATGACTTCCAGTGAAACATGGATATATATAAATGTCTGCGATAAAAAAAAATTATTTATTACCATGAGGAAGGAAGAGAAAATTTGAAAACTTGATTCAAAGAATCTAAAGAAACTTTTAGTAAGTTATTTGTGGATGTTCCCAGTTTTACATATAATGGAGAATTAAAAATAAGGAAAGATACAAAAACTGATTTCTCATATTTTCTAACTAATATTTTATTGCCATTATTTGAAGGAGAAATTATACTCCTTTACCTACACACCATTAAAGCAGTAGAATCCCATCACGACAAAGCCAGCAACCATACATCTAAATTTAATAAATTTATGGAAAAAATGAAACAAGAAGCCAGTGTCTATTCTTTTACTTAAATTCCTGTTAAATCTCCAGATGTATCAGGCATGGTTTTTTTTCGCGTTTAGACTATTAAAAAAGCAATGAACAAACATAGACATAAAATTATTAATGGAGTATGAAATGCTATGAGAAAGGAGTGGGGAAAACTACCTAAATTTATTTTATAAATAGCATTGTTATCTTGGAAATTAAGATGTATATTGACATTTAAGAACAAGAGCAATCAAACCAAACATTTAAAACGTAAGAATTTTAGGTAAATGTGAGAAAAGCTTCTGTAAAGCTGGCATCAACATTCATCAGCTATCCTGAGATCATTAAGAGATTCAAATAGATATCTATACAAAAATGACAATTAAAATCGCAGTCTTAAAGCTTGTTGATAGGGCAAATATAAAAACATATGAAACACAATTGTTTCCTGTAGCAATAGTAAATATCAACAATGAAACATAGCAGTACAAAAGATAATGATATTTCCCAATTAACATAACGCTGTAATGAGGTAATTACTAGACCGGAAATTTCTGAATAATGTTCTCATTTAACAATCCAGGATGAGAGAACGGATCATCTTGCATTGCACACTAGGGAGAAAATATTGCGGGTTATTTCCGTTCAGGTTGTGACCACACTAAGGAGAGCAATTAACTGTTGTCCCCTCTAGTCTCGCGTAAAAAAGAAACGTTTGCGTTGGCGTACCATAAAGAAAACTTCTTTCGCAGTTTCTAAGGGTAAAGGAATTGACTGCATATCCTGAACAGGCCTTTAGAAATTCAATGAAGTCTTTGTGTCAAAAGTACATGTTTCAGGCAAAGACTGTACATCTGTCTTATAAGTTCTTTGTTTCAGGTATTCGTTAAATACAGTACAACTTGTCTAATTCGAACGTTTTTAATTCGAATTTTTTCTCTATTCCCTTAAATTTCTTTTTAACATAATGTTAAAATATCGTCTATAATTCGAAATTTGTTTGTTAAATACGTCCGTTCCTTGTGTTCTCAGTGATTACAAGTGAATAATTTTTAGGTACCTCAATTCACTCGAGAACTTAACTACTTATTACTCTTATTTTTTCAGAAAACTCTTGACACGCTAAATATGAATTGTATTGCTTATTTTGAAGTTTTATTCGACAATTTTTGCATTCAAAGTGACTGTATAAGTATACTGTTTATTGAGATTACTCATTAATTTAGTGGTTACTATTTTTAATAATTATTAACTTCTTAATTATTATCACTTTATTTATTAAAATTGATTCCAGTTTATTTATTTATTAAGTATCGTGTATTAAAACTATTAAATATTAGAAATTAAGCTTTATTCTCATTTTCAGTTTAAATATTTTAGGTTTTCCTTGCTTTACTCATATTCAGACCCAATTTTTCTTAATTCGAATTTTCTGAATATTTTTATTGTGGACCCATCAATTTCGAATTAGACAAGTTCTAAGCTTCTCAGTTAAATTCCAGGCTTCGAATTCTCAAGCCCTTCGTTCTAATGAGTACGGGTATTAAAATTTTAAAAGATGTACAACAACTCTATCTTGCTGTACTCATTTTTAGATCCAATTTTTCTTAATTCGAATTTTTATTGTGGTCCCGTCAGCTTCGAATTGGCCTTCTGTATTGTTACTACTGTATAATGGAATTAAAATTTTAAAGGTGTACAACAACTCATTTCTACAAAAAGTAAGTGTTTTAAATAAAAACAAAATTCACGATGTCAACAAAAGACATAGATTTGAATCAAAGAACATTCATCATTATTTTTGATCAGTCAATTTGTATTTTTGCTAAAAAAAAGTCATTTGAAGGAATGAAAATTTCAAGTAAAAGGAGGGGAGGAAGCACCTCTGATTTATTAAGTACGAAAGTAATGGATATTTATCTGAAAAATATTCCATCTCCTATTTGACTAAAAATTTAAAAGGAAAAGTTTTTCACATGTCACACTTTTCTAAAACTCTTCTTGTATTAATAATATTTGAAGAACAGAAAAATAGCGCCTTACTAAAAAGAAAGTTTTTAAAAATGAGCAAACAACCAATACCAGAAATGTCGCCAATTTGCAATATTACATACCTGTAAAAATCCCTAGAAAGAAAAGAAGTTCTTTTCAATGATGTAGAACTTGAAATGTTGAATTTCTTTCTTTGGAGGCTTTTTTCTAATCATATATGATGGAAAAATATGAAAATTGTAGCTGTCCTTAACATCAGATTTGGAAATAGTCTTCCGCGAAAATGGCTATTCCTAAAACTTGCATTAAGTCAATACAGAAGTCTTTATTTAAAAAGTCCCTTTTCTAAGATTTTATTTATATATTTATGTACTTATTATTATTTCTTCGGCTGTTCATATTTGCCATTGGGAGGGCGAATTTTTCGTTTGATGGTACATAGAAAGTGTTAAAAATAGTCCGTGTTTAAATAGTTGATATATCTTAAAACACATTTTGCTCTGTGCTTAGAGTTATGCTTATGGTAATTTGTCAAAAAATTATGTGAAAGTAATTACATAAGAGTTATTTAAAGTAGTTGATTTCCATCTTGCTGTTTCAGCTACTGGCACATTCTTTCTAAAATAAAAATAACTGTTTTGGATGGAGATGCAGTATCTCTTTCAGAAGGGAGAAGTTAGAATCACTCTATGATTCATATAAAGTGAGGCCGAAAAATGAACTCTGTTAAAAAAACACACCGTATAAAACTATTTTCACAAGATTTAACTTTCGAATTGTGTTATTTTGATGAGAAGCAAAGCAAATCTTCAAAGTGTGTGCCACTCTCTTGAAGGTAAGGCTTCGTAATTCGTCGCCTTGTTTCTTTAGCAATGATCCTGCTTTCAGCTGAAATGCTGTCCTGAAACCGCTGAAACCTACAGGGGCTGTTTACATAATCCTGGCGCGCAGTAAACTCTCGATAATGAATTCTGGCCGACTCAGATCGGGAAATCTTAGGAACAACAGTCCTTTAGACATATCACTATTAGGGAAGAAGTTCTCAATCAATTTCATGCACTCATTGGACATGTGAGAGATCGCTGAATTCTGTTTATAATAATCCTCTGTTAGTTCCACATCCTTCAACAGCTGCATGAATTCGTCCAAAAGTATTCCCGAATGCGAAGATGTCCACTATCCACCCAATGATTCGTAAAACAGGTATGACTCACTACACGCCTACTCTTTGTAAGTGCAATGGTGATTCACAAATCTCATGCTGATATTCAGGGACCCAAATCCTGGAATTTTATGTGTTTACATTTACCGTCAAGCTGAAACATGCTTCAACGCCAAACCAAACGATATCTGAAATGCTGGAGCTATTTTACACAAATTCTATCGCCTTTCGAACCAGTGGCGGAGATTGGGTGGCAAAAGTGGAGGGAGGGGGCAAAAATTTATAGACACCTAAAAGTTTCCGAAGTTTAGGTGGTAGTCAACAAAATTTAAAAAATTAGTTACAAAATTAGCTAACTTTCTCGGACACTATTGTTTTTTATATAATTCCTAGTTATAAGCAGCAAAATTGAAATAAAAATTTTATTTTCCCCGAAAAAGTGAGGGGGGCTTCCCCCCCCCCGGGGCCCCCCCCCCCCCCGAGTCGCCACCACTGTTTCGAACCCTCCACACCATTCGACTTAGCAAGGCACACAGATTAAAACATTGCAAATTCGATTCGTTATGTGCATCAACTATGGAATTATCAGCAAATTTATTGGGGCAATTTTGTAAAAATAACCCTGTGCATAAGGGAACCTTATTAAAACTTCAAAAATAATTAAAAGTCTTGAAAAACCTTGAGGAAAGTATTATTTTCTTTTAATCTCATTTTTCAATATAATTTTATGCACTTTTAATTTTTTGTACAACTCAAGGCATAAAAAATTAGATAGAGATTAATTCCTTGGTTAAATTACCATGATATTTTATTGGCATTTATCTTTCTACGTAATTATGCTTATTTATATGTTCATTACCAGTATGCCCGACTATACAAGTTAGCTTTCTCATCTTCTTTTCATCAGTTGACAGTTTTATCCCTTTTCTTCCAAAGAAATGCATATTTTTAATTCTCTAAAAGAACTTCCAAAAGGCAATTCTCAATTTTTATTTGGATTTTAAGGCTAAAATCTGGCTCAACTCCATAAGAGAGAAATTCTCCTTTAGAAAGGTAGTAAAATAGACTAGAAATGTACTTCGTTTTTAGTTTAAATTAAGCTAGTAATTTATATTCTAACTTCCTGAATTTAGAAAATCTAATCCAGATGTTACTTTTAACAAATAAATTTAAGACATTACCGTTAGACACACACAGTTACATAACATAGGATAGAACATATTTAAAAAGACAAACATTTAGCTGTTATCTAAAATTAGTCTCGGGGGTTTGGTTATACGCTCTCTGGTTGCCGTCTCAACTCGAAGTGACTGGTATCGCTTCATCACAAAGTCTTATCACGAAGATTCGCAGATGGTGGCCCCTTGGGGGCCAATGTGCTTGCCCCGCTATCTCTTCACATCTCATAGTGCCCTTAATTGGAGATGCCTTGGTGCTTTTGCACAGTTTTATTTAGCTTAGTTATATTAAAGTCCTGTTTTGAAGCAACGAGGGCTATTTTGGGATGGACCTCGTAATTTTGAACCGCGGTCAGATGACGGCACCTGAACTGGTCCCCTCCTCTCCAAACTTCCGCACCACACCAGCAGGAAGATGTTTTATTTAACGTACAACAACCGAGCATCTTCTGTGGAATCGGGTTTCGAACCTGGAACCCTCCGACCCCGAAACCCAGACCTTATCACTAGGCCACCGCGGCCTTTGAAATCATCACAGATCTCCTTAAAAACAGTAAGCTCGTTGTTGTTTATTTTCAAATGCTGAAAGAAAAATTAGCTAAAATAATGATTTTAAATATTTCACTTTATTAAGATTTTCAGCTCCCAAGATTGCGATTCATTTTTTTCTTCTAATTTAATTTCTTTTGGTTTTTTTTTAAATTTCTGATTGCAAAAATCAATAAAACATTTCAATTAGATTCTCCAGTACATATTATTAGTCAAATTCAGCTACCTCAAATAAATTAGAGTGAATATTTCAGAAAAATCATAAACTGGTGACTTCATTCGATCTTCCAAATACTTTTATTAAAGATTGCTGGAAAAAGCATTCTTTTTAACCGGTTTCCATTTTATTTTCTATCAACAAAACAATGCTACTTATAGACTTGTAGAATAACTTTTTCTAAAATCTTTTTTCATTTTATTTTATTAAATTTATAATACACTTTTATAAAAATATTAAGATTTAAAATGAATTAATTTAAGATAAATAAAAAATTTAAGAATATGAAAGTGCTAGTAAAGGATACTTATAGAATTGATTAGAATTAATTTATAAATAAAAAATGTTTCGTTATTCTAATTTATTTAGCATTTAAAAGGCACATTCAAATTTATTACGAATATTTCAAAAATATTTCCCGCATTTTGGATAATACAAATAATTCTTGTAACTTCTATTTATATGCTTCAAAAATCAGCACGAGAGTTCGAGACTGAAATTTTTGAAGGTTGTGTAGTAAAACAAATCGAGTTTCGAATTTTAAATCTCAGGGCATTCATGAGAAAGAAACCTTGACGATCTGTTTATAAATCAAAATATAAGTAATCTCGTTGCTTTATCTTCAGATTAACTTATTATTTGTTTCTCGATGTTACGAAGGGTGTTTACACGGTTTCGTAAAGACAGGAGTGACCGTAGTCCAGATTTCCTTCTGATTTTCTCAGATCCCGGATCTGAAAAGATATAGAGCAGTGGCGTAGATAAAGAGAGGGCGTAAAATCAGACATGCAGGAAAATAATTTTTTAAGAAGAGCTCTCTCATAGTGTGCATCAAATAATAACGAATGTAATAAATTAATTCGTATCTTTCGATTGTCAAAGATAGACTGACGTGATTTCGCAGCCTATCTGTAGAAATCGCGGAATCGAATTACGTTACTAATAAAATGTTTTTTCTTGGAATTTGCTTTTTGGTTTCGAGGTTTATGTGCTCTATGTATTTTGTAAAGGTGTTGCAAGTTCGCCCCGGGCGTTGAAAGTTGCCGCTTCGCCACCGATAACCTAGAAGCTGCAAATTTGTAACATATTATTTATTCTCATGAAAAAAAAAAAGGATCATAAAATCCCTCTCACGACTACATAAGTATAAACATTTTAGGAATATTTTTTTAGATAACGTACAGCTTAGCTTTCATTGAATAACTGGACAGCCCAAAATTCCTCACATTCTATGAACCTTTCTTTTTCTGTTGCTAGCAGTTATTTATTTCCATCCTCTGTTAATAGACATATTTCAAGTTCTAAAATACACCTGAAAGGCTAAATGAAAAGCCAATTGTTTACATTAAAATGTCTTACTGATTATACCGAACTTTAAAAAAAAAACAGTCCATAAATCCACCCAAAAAATAAACTAAACTTAGTAATTGTGTTTAAAATGTTGAGAAATTGAAAAGGCAAGTAACTTTGTGAAATGATGTATTGAAGCATAAATTAATTTTTAATTAATTTTAAAAATCAAACTTTTTTCTTCGCTAATAAATTTTTTTGAAAATGTGTTATCATTTATGAATGTAATGTACCACATTAATATTCTGAAATTCTGTCCGATGTTCACTACAAGGTAGTTTTCAAGATGTTTGAAATGGAGCCGCAATCACCCGTCAATGGTTTTGATTTCAAATTAAAAAATAACTCAAATTAAACATCAAAACAGTAGACAACATATGAATTATATTACAAATTAAAAAACTCTGCTATAAATAAAATCATTCTATACTACAAAAAGGCTTACCGAAAGTAGCTTTAACTGGAAGGCTACGGACACACTCTTTCCGAAGTGAAATATTCGCATTCATCTTTACAAAACGTTATGAAAAGATCGATTCCCTAGTTTCAAAGCATAAAAAAGTGACATTAATAATTTTAAAGAAAAAGTTTCAATGTTGAATGCGTATATGAGGGGGAAAGATAATACGTAAAGGTTGAGATTACTATTTTACAAGAAAATCCAAAGACTTGCTGCAAAAGGTTTGAACACGCTTGCATTAACTGGAAATTAAATATTAAAATGTAACAAAACAGATTCTAATGTAATTAAAACAAAATATTTTTCTCTATTGCTTAACTGAATGAAATACTGGATAATGGATGTTATGTGAAAATCATACGTAGCAGGATATAGTTGTAGAAATATTCATGTGAAGAACTATGGATATATTTCAATGGTTGCAACAAAAAAAAAATATATTGATTTATCACTGAAAAAGAAGCCTGAAAAGCATAAACGTTTGGTTTGAAAAAATGTAGAGAAAGTTTCCATAAAGGAATTATTGTCATCTCTGGTATATTTAATAAAACGGGAAATTAAATACAAGGTATGCCGAAAAGAATGTAAAAATCAGTTCTATATATTACCAAGAATGTTCTATCTCCTGTTTTCCAAGATGTTCAAAAACCTTATCATAATGACCTTTAAAACCTAGAATTCCCTCTAGACAAAGCAAGCAGCCTTATCTTCAAATTTACTTCTAAACATTTCTAGAAAGAATGATTCCAGAAACTGGTATCAGGTCTTTACAATTTAACCATATTAGTTTTAGATCTCCAGATGCAATTTCAATGAACTATCGTGCCTTTGAAGCTTAATAAATAGATCTTTCGTGAAGCCAACTCAATACCTTAGCTGGACAGCGTAAAACTGCGATGGTGGAATGGAATAAAACCCCTCTCTTTGTTTATTATACAGATTTTTTCACTCTTGCTACAAGCACGAGCTTGGCATCGTTATTAGCGCTATAAAACTCTGTTAGTCGTTTAACAAAACGCTCTAATAGCTTGTAGATCAAGATCTAATATAATGGTTCAGAAAAGGTTATGAAACTAAATGCATTACATTATAAAATATTTTATTCATTTTAGGTATTATTATACTATTGTCAAAATGGTACCGAAGATATGTTAACAACCGGTATTTTACAACATTTACTATTGAATAACATTTTGCTATGAGTAGAGGTCGAACTATGAAACGTGCACATAGGGCTATGGAACAATTTTAGGGTCCTTTTTTATATTCAGATAGTAGATAGTTGCAAATGTTAGGCTTTCGTTCAAAATTATATAATAAAAAAAACTGAAACAACGTTAAATAGTATTTATTAGGACATTTTAATTGAATACCTAAAAATAAAAAAGTCGTTTATTGTTTTTTCGGGAATAAATTTCTGTTTGGCTTTTTCTTCTTTATTCTCTCTATTTGCAGTGAGTTTCTCGTTTATGGTAAACTTTCCTATTCGTGACATACATTTTCTGACCAAAAGCATGTTTTCTTTTTATTCCACACGATTTTCTAAATACCATCAATATTATAAAATAAAAATATCTTATTTTCCTTCTAATGAATATAAATTCTACCTTTCAAGTAAAAATCTTGTGGGTGTTATTATTATTATTTTATTTTTTTAATTCTTTCAAATTTTTTCCTTCACTTTTTTTACGTAATATCAAGAAATTATTTCATTAAAATTTATCCATAATGATAGCTCTCAACGAAAATTTGAGATACTTTTTAAGACTTGTGAAGGTCACGGAAGTATTCCTCCTTTTCAACATTAGCAGAATACGAATTGGAAATCATTTAAATATAAAAAGACCCGACATTGTCTGTAACTTTGTGTTACCAATGCTGGATCGATATAGTAGATAAATAAGTTACGGTTAGATACCTCCTCGCTTCAAGGGCATCTCTGAAGTTAAATATTTAGGAAGAAATGCAGACAAAAGTTAAATGTAAATTTGCAGGGACTGGATAACAAGTACTGTCTAGGAGTCTCGATGCATCTAGGTATAATTCGGTTCTACTCATAATATAAATACATTGGGATAACGAGTGTTTGAAATCCCTGCATTGTGTATCAAGAAAAATCTTATCACTTTTCCATATATTTCACGTTCATTCCAACAAGTGATAACATTAGTTATCTTATTGGAATAAACAATAGTATGACAAGTTGTACAGCTGTATCTCTTCCAACTCCTTTGCTTATCTCTTAACCATTTTCCGTCGAGTGTCATTCACACTTGATGACTGGACTTTGTCAATCACTTACGCAAGATAAACTTGAAGCAAAATAGAGCATTTCACAGCGATAAGGGTGTCTCGGAATATGGCGAGATCAGGAGAAGCTAACAATAACCAATATAAATCAAGCATTTTATCCAAGCTGTTATCATTCTGTATCAACAGAACGGCTTAAGATAACTCACTACAAACAAAGTGTTTACTAAACTTTCTCTGATAAGCAAGCCTGAAGAGCACACCCTAGTGACACATTGTGTGCTTCCTTTTCTTATCTGCGTCTTCTACAAGAGTGGTGAGCAAACTTTCTCCAGAAATCTTTTATCAAGCTTAGAGAAAAGAAAGAATTCGATAACGGCTTGTCTTCTATTTAAGGTATATACATATTTGTAAACAGCCAAATATCAACCACCTTCACGTTCTTGACCTCTCACAGCTGACTGAAAGTTTTCCCATCCGACTAGAGATAAAATACGAATGATATAAAATACACAAGATAATGTAAGATGTTTGTGTTATAATCATTCTTAATTTAAACTATTAAAGAACAAGTTTACAAACTGTTGACAAAAGTAATGAAATGTCAACATAATTAAACATCAGTAGTTAATAATATAGAGTAAGAGAGAGTCGTCATTGACTCTTGCAACTTTAAATGAATAAGTAAATATAAATGTAAAGTGTATTATATAATTTAAAACTATAAGTGTTATATCTCTAATCTGATATATCTCTTATATCTATTATCTGCTAATATGAAATGTTTCCTTTTAATTTATAAAATATTTCTCAGCCTAATAGTAATGTCACGATTACCACTTAAGATCGAGTTGTGTGGCGATATCAAGATTAATTGTCTATCCTTAAAAAACTAACGATTCACATGCCTTTGCGCGATATTGGCTTCCCGAAAGTTTAATTTTGAAAGGTTCTCTGTTTGGTGGAAGCGGCCTCACCTGTGGTATTAGTTCAATTAGCTTAATCATGAGAAATATAAAGAAATGTCCCTATTTAATCATGAAATGTTTTATGATACATTCTTGTTTTAGATAAGTTACATATATGATATCAACTTCTGGTAGATTATCACTCTGACTCACAGAGAATTTAAAACTATTCAATGATAAAAATATAAAGGACAAACATTATTTCTTCAGTGTGTCTGTTCTTAATGTCAATAAAAGAAAACAATATTATAATAAAATTATACTTTTCTTTATATTCAACGGCGATGAAAAACCTACTTTAAGTTCGTTATATTTCATTTTAGTAATGTACAAGGCAACTACACTTATCAGAAAATTTGATTCAAGTACCTGTCACGTTACCATAAAAAAAGGATTTTTTTTCTCTGCAACGTCTTTCTTTCCATGTTCAGTGGAACCTCGGAAATCTAAACCACAGGAATCCGAAATTTCGGATAATCCAAACATCTTTTTTTAAATTTTCTGAAACATTTTTATTAAAAAATGCAAGAAAATAACAATAACGAATCAGAAACAAAGCTAGTGTTTATTCTAACTTAAAAGAAACATTTAAATTGGTATTTAAGAATGAATGCAGCACCTTTAATTAGTAGAAACAAAATCGGTTATCTTCTTTTGAGGTTAACCTGCTTGACAATACGAATCGCAATCAGCTCTTTCCGTACTCTTTCACAGAGTACCCAAAGTCAATACTCTACTGCAGTGGTTCCCAACGTTTTTGGTTGTGCGGACCACCTGTTGTGTAAAAAAATATTTTGAGGCCCACTAACTAAATATACAAGTAAAAAAATACAAACACATACATTTATATATATATACAGGGTGTCCACACTTATGGTGGTCCAATAGCTAATTTCTAAACCGTTAGAGAAAGACATATAGTTCCAATTGGAAAAATGCTTTAAATGAAGGGAAGAATTATAATATATGTTTTTTGAGTGAATAAATATATTCCTGAAAAAGTTACGAAATCTAACTTTTTATGCAGCCCCCGGTCCTATCAATCATATTTAGAAAAATATTTTTGACACTTTAATATTTTAAACAAAAAAAAAAGTTCTTTTCTGCGACTAAAACTGACCGAGTTATGGAGCTTCGAATATATCGCTGACTTAGACCACTTTACACCATTTCAATAGCCGTCTTGCAGACGATTCATCAATCAATGGACAGAAGTTGCTGGACGAGGCCGCTTATTGGTAAAAATCATGAAATTCAAAGCTCCATAACTCTGTCAGTTTTAGTCGCAGAAGAGTGGAACTTTTTTTGTTTAAAATGTTAGAGTGTCAAAAATATTTTACTAAATATGATTGATAGGACCAGGGGGCTGCATAAAAAGTTAGATTTCGTAACTTTTTCAGGAATATATTTGTTCACTCAAAAAACATATATTATAATTCTTCCCTTCATTTAAAGCAATTTTCCAATTGGAACTAATGTCTATCTCTAACGGTTTAGAAATTAGCTATTGGACCACGATAAGTGTGGACACTCTGTATATTAGATGCCCTTATATGCTAGTAATTAGTGAAGTTTACTGTAAAAGGAATAAAAATATATTGTTTTATAAAGCAAGAAACAAGTGAAGACTCTTGAAGCTCCCCTGACTTTGACTCGCATTTCGCGGCCCATTAATACGCTATCCGAGGCCCACAAGTGGGCCGCAACCCATGGATTGGGAACCACTGCTCTACTGCATTTGGTATATCAAGAGCATTTTACCGAATTTCCCGGATTTACCAATCCAAATTTCCCGGAATACGATCAGAGGTTAGCCCCAATTAGTTCGGATTCCCGGGGTTCTACTGTATGCCATCAAATGTCCTCATCATGATGTGGAGTAAAAGTTTGGAAAATGCGTGTCTTCTTCGGAAAATTACGAGAACTGTCCCTAATAGCCCTCGTTCAGTTGCGAAACGAGATGTTGATCTCATGGATCAATCAGCTTATCTCGTGTGAATACTTTATACCAAGCAATTTCCATTTTTTTATTTCTGAATATGTTAACTTACAGAACAAATAGCACGATTCGGATCATTGATTTTTTTACGAATTGAAGTCTATTTCAGTGGCTTATCGAGGATAAATAGCGCCCGGGGTAAGGTATTATTTTCTGCCCTTAGTCAAGAAAAAAGTCCCCTATAAAAAACTATATAAAATCACTAATATTTTGTGTCCACCCTATGACCAGCACTCTTGCCTCCCCCCCCCCTCCCTTCGCATGGCTACGCCATTGGTCTGCTTAGGCATGAGATAAGAAAGTGAAATAAGTAGTTAAGAATTAGTTATGAATTATTATGCAACGTTAAAGTGAAATCTTACTTTTCATTAGGAAATCGGAGATATTGAAGGAATTGAACTATTTGAAACAAAGCCTGCATATTCACCTTAACTTAAACTTTTACCAAACTTTCTCATAATAATTTATTTTTAATTTGCCAATTTTAAAACAAAATCCGGTTCCCCTGCCGGGTCCATGTTGGTACGTTGCATTAATTTATTTCAGCTTTCATTTTATGTAGTTCTTATTTGAAAACCAATGAATGAAAATCCAGCAGATGTTACATCATCACAAACGGTCTGGGTTTGTTTCGGTTAATTCCAGATCTACTGATAGTTAAAATTGGTATAATTCTGACTAATGATTTCTCGCAGTACTCACTCTTAAAGTACTTAATGTGAGATAAAACATTGAGCGAGGAGAAAAGGAAGTATATCGATGTTTTGGAGAAAATTCAAAGTCAAATGGTGAACCGATAAAAATAACGGTATCAAATAAAAGTTCTCTGAATTTTAAATTTATTGTTATGTGTTGACTTGAGCATATATAAAGACAAATAATTTCTATTTTAAAAGTTTCCAAACATCTAAAATCTTTTTACTTAACTTGGAAGAAACTTGTACTAATGCAAGGTTCATGATGAAAATTGATTTTAAAGTAAATGAATTAAAATTTCAAATTTAAATTTATTTTCCTTAATTCTTTTCTATTAAATTATTACTCATTACTTATTTCATCAACGTCATTTGCATTGAAAAATATTTGCCGTTTTTTCATGCTGTTTAATAAGAAAATTGTTATTGACAGAAAGATGATTTTTTTAAAGAAAATTACCGAAGAGTTATGAAAGAAACAACAGAATTAATGGAAGGAAATTTAAAAAAAGTCCACTACCTAAATATTAATTATGTAGAATACGTTTGGAAATTGCAGATATCTGTAATAAAAACGATCATGCTTTCTGAACTTCAATCCAAGAACGTTCTGGAATCCGGGCGTGACATTCGGGAATCTGGCTTTGGAGAGATGATAAAGGTATTGGCAAAAACCAAAAAATATATAATTAAACTAAAATAAAATTTCAGAAACAAGAAAACGATTTTAAATTTTTTTAACCTGAAAGTTATAAAACAAAACATCATCAGTAATGCATTTTGCTGCTTCTTTTACTATTTTTTTCGTCAGGCTGATTCAACTGCCTTGATCATTTTAAAGTGACCATATTCTTTGTATATTAATGTTGGGAAGGAGAATTCTTCACAACCTAACTTTTAGAAAAATTAAATCTAGTAAGCTTTTAACGTGACCCTTTTATTAATAAGCATATAATTCAATAATCCAGGACATTTAATTCAAATCCGTGACACTTTTTTATTTCTGAAGAAAGAGTCAAAATTCAGGATTCCTCGGGTAATCTGGGACATCTGATTACTTTAGCAATGGTTGGAAATTTAAACTACAGTAGAACTTCAATTAACCGTTACTATCGGGACCAGGGCTGTGACGGATAACCGAAATCTCTCAATAAATATGAACAGTAACATGATTTCACTGCTGTCTTGGGACGAAAATGAAGATAAAATCCTTTCAAAGTGAACAATACATACATGTTGTATTTAATTTTACAAAACGATGAATATAATCTTCAATACAAGAGTATTAATGTACAGAAATGTATGGTAAAACTATAAACCTGCATTACTTTTTGCTTTTAGACGATGAAGGATAACAGAAACTGAAGGTTAAACGTGTAACGGTTAATCGAAGTTTCACTGTAATTTTTAATTTTTCTAACTTCCTAAAAATGAAATCTTATTTATATTTTTAATATGAATTATTTACTTATAATTAAAATTCGGAACAATCCGGGACATTTTATAAAATTTAGGAAGATCCGGAACGAACAATCAAAATTCAGCACTGTCTCAGCTAATCCCGGACTTCTGGTCACTTTATTCTAATTTACATATAAGGACATATGTATCGAAATTTTGAATAAACATTCATTAAATAAGAGAAGTGCTTTTATATATCATTCCCTTTTTCTCACCATTAAGTTACAAGTTGGAAAGATCTTTGTTAAAAGATGAATGAAAAGTTGTTTTCGACTCAAAGTTCTATTATTTCATTAATCATCATCTTAAGCAATGTATTGAAACTCATTTTCTGTGTTACCGTATGAATTTCCTATCTATCTTTTCGATGATTGCTTTTCCCACGCTTTTCGCAGAGCAAAGTCTTGCGGTAGTAAAAATGAAATACAGTGCATTGACTTTTCTAGACTCTTTCATTGATAAATCGAAGAAGTGAAAGTAGATTTAAAAAATAAGCTTGTTTATGAGAATCATGAACTGACAGCCCGCAATGAAGAGGAAGAATACAGAAAAAACAGCAATATCTAAACAATTTGATGTTTGAACCACTTAATTTATTTGCCGGTGCGTTTAAATTTAATTTGGCTTAGAAAATAACAGGCAAGTGTCGATAGCATCACGTTCGTTAAAGACACAATTTATCCGCGTAACTAAATCAAGTATATCTGCTACAAGTGTGATATCAAATATTAAATGACAATAGATTGTTAGCATATACATATAACTGACTCTTTTTCATAAGTTCTATTTCTCCCCATAAAAAATCTAGATATTTTAAAATTACAATTAAAACTTAATTTTACTTCACTGTTTCAGAAATTCGGACAGATACACTCTAATCATTTCCATCGATACATTTAACAGCTGAGAATATATATTTTTTTTTGTCAACAAAATATCTTTATCCTTCCTCGTTTATGCTGAATGTCTATAAGTGCGATGTTATACTTTATCCATTTCGAACATTACAATATTGATTGATTGATACAAGACCTCCAAGAAAAGTATTATTAAATGACGTGAGATTTCTTTCGATTCCCTTAAAATTTATCTTGGAATTTAAACTTAAAGAACCAAATAGAATTTAAATGATTTTATTACTTAGTTCAATTATAATTATAAATTAATATTAATTATAGATATAATAATATTTAATTATTTATTCAATGTGACCTATTATTTATTTTATTTTCATTTAAACTACTGCGCATCTTAAACTGCTGATCAGTTTTTTTAACTGAATTTTCGTCCGTCACATATAGATCAATACCACGCAAAATTGAATAAACCGGTAATGTATAGAACAAATGCAAAATGAACTATGCAGAAATTTTACTCGTAAAAGCACATTTTAACATAAACCCCACACCACTGGAGAAATATACTATATTTTGCAATAACCTTTTAAATTCTTTCGTTGCATTTAATAAAATATCAGGCAGTTTTGGGTGATGGTTAATTTTTCTTTGAAGTAGAAAGTGAAACAAAGCTATCAATTCATTTTCCACAAGTATTCCTTTGAACTTGCTAGTTCCTGTACGTATACCGGCTTAATCCTCCCCATCGGCTTAACCACCCCTCGCCTTTCAAAAATCCCGGTCTGATTTACAGACTGATCTTAAACGCACACTAAATAAAACCGTTGACAACTGTATTTTTTGGATGTAATCTTTTTGTAGAGTAGAACTGCTCTGAAAGGACTGTCCCCTGAGATTCTGCAGCATCCATTTGAAGAGAATCCATTTTCTATGGATATGTATATTGATGATCGTTTAGCATGAGTGAGAGAAGACAATAGTTGACGCTGCCATTGTCTTCAGAAAGAAGAGACTGTGGTGGAAACACGCAATCGCAGCTCTCCCAAGTAAAAGAGATATCTATCAGCCACCCACAACAATTAATAGATGCTACTATAGTGTCATTTTCAGTAGTATTTTTAACTTCATGAGTTAATCGGAGCTTTGTCTTAGGTTGCCCCCTTGAGGGGGCGTTTGACCATCGTTTATAGCCATTTCTTTCTGGGATCGCATGGTTAACTGATGTTCTTCACTCACACTCAGTGCAGAATTTTCAGATTAGAGATAAGACAATTGCTGCATTTGCTATTGTGCGGGAGGAAATGTTTCGTTTAACCTCCCGCAATTGGTTCTCAGCACACCTGCATTCATTGAGATGTTTAATAGCATAAGAGGACGAAATTATCTTTATTTCCTTTCAAAATTTTGTAATCAGTAACCCAATCTCATGATCGATAAAATAGATGCTCGTCTCGCTTCATGTAAGTCCTATTCATTCCAAACAGTAGGACTATAAGTTCTTTCAGTTAAGGCGATATTGATACAAAATGTTTTGTTATTAATTTCTAACAAAAATGTTTAAGAAGTGTGTTAGTTCAAAACTTCCAGACTAACGCGTGGGAACAATCTTGAATTATTATTTTTATTTTAGAAAATGAAGTATTTTATAATCAAAAGACTATTAAGGGTACAATGGACGTTCAAAATAAAATTTTCATAGTAATTTTATTACACCATTCTTTAACTGTAAAAAATTTCAGCACAATTCATTGATAACTTTTTGATTTTTTTGGTAAAAAATGAATAAAATATGGTAAAATATATAAAAACAAATTATTCCATGCGCATTAAAATAAAACATAAAACGAATTTTCCAGATTTTTAAATAGATGTTTTAGTTCTACACAATGTTTTTGCAGCAATGTTTGCCGAGCACTACTCGTGCATTGAATAATCATATTTTCCAAATAATAAGCTAAAATTAAGTTATTCACAGACGTTATTATTCGATACAAAAATAACGTGGAATCCAGAAACATCTCAAGTGCCCAATGAACTTATAGTTGAATCAATATGACAAAACCTTCCCAAAACAGAAGGTGTTATCTAAAAAACTAATAGTTAAGGGGTTAACATTACTAAAATTACAATTTTTGCTTCAAATTTAGAATTACTTGATTTTTCCTTAAAATTTTGCAAAATCATTGCAATAATGATGTTCGATGCCATAAATACAAAATGATAATAATAATTTTCAAGAGTGATTTATTTTTAAAAAATTCTATCAGTATATGCTTATACTTTAAAAGAGAAAAATTTCAGGGCTGTATCTAAAGATATGATAGAATATTCTAAAAGGTGGATAACGTCATAAAATTTCATTTTGAGAAAGTGCTAAAAATATGCTTAAAATGTCTTTATAACAATTCACAATATCAATAAAAAATACTTATATTCAGTGAACTAATAAAGATACCTAAAAAAATTCTTTTTCCATACGATTGCTATTTATTTTTTTGGCTAGTAAAAGACTAAAATTTAAAAATCACAATTTTGGTCGATTTTTCGCATTTTCAATGTTTATTGTATCCTTAAGAGTGTAAAATATATTAATCACATCACTATTTATTTAGTTTAAATGCGTTTTAGTACACTTGCATTTCCTTCAGATGAAACACAGCGTTAATTTTAACAATGACAGGGGCGGATTTACACGTTTACCCTAGGCCAAATTACAAAATTCTGCGCCCCCTGCCACCCTCAAAAAGTTGCTTAACACATGATTTACACTGAATATGCGAGAGAGAAACAGAAAATTCCTTTTGCCCGTAACTGACCAAGATAACACAAACTGTAAAGTAAAATGCATTGCTCAAATTTTTATTTGATGTGTATGGATATAAATTTAAAAAGCAGTACTTTATACGGCCTTTTCAAAATAGTGCTGAAAGTTATTTGAAATGTTCAGTACTTTTTAATTTGGTTTGTATTTCTTCTTGTATATACACTGAAAAAAAAATCCCGGAAAATTTACGGTTTTAAACTGGCAGCTGGGTTGGTTGTGCAAAACCGTAAAAGTTACGAAGTAAATCCGTAGGCACAACGGTTTTTTACCATACAGGAACAAGTTTTCCCCGTAAAAGTTACGAAGTAAATCCGTAGTCACAACGGTTTTTTACCGTATGAAATCAAGTTTTCTCCGTAAAAATTAAGTCATCGAAGTAAGTAACGTCATCGACTGAGTTGAGTTGTTTTTCTCCTTCTGTTCGAGTTGAGTTGAAATGTGCTGATGTGTATTATCAATTAGGAATATTAATTAATCAAGGCTTAATTATTAATTTCAATTAGTTTAATTTTTAATTGAACTTACTTGGACGATTTCGATGCAAGATAGTGACAAAACTTCTAACTCCTCCGAGCCGGGGATCGAAACCGCGTTCATAGAAATAAAAAGCTGTCGTTCTAACCACTAGACCAGACATGGGCAAACTACGGCCCGCCGGAAGGTTTTATCCGGCCCGCGGATAGAATTTTAATTTGCCGGTCCGATGGAAATTAAAAGAAAATATGATTTATATATTATATATCCATCTCCTTTTCTACTTTGTTTAAATATTATTTTTTTCTTCCTTTTTTTCAAAGGACTGATGTTCTTTTTACTTTCTCTATTTTTGTTCTACAAAACATAAATCGACGGAAATAGCAAGCACAGACAGTGTTGGCGCCAGGGCGTCTGCCTTTCGCTGGCACTCTCTGGTTGTAATGTTCTTTTTTATTTGATTTATTGATGGTATTTCCGGTTTCATTTCTGTTGAAAATCATTCTGTTTTTCGCATTCAACCACATCGCAACGATGTGTTTCTGTACATTACTCGCAGCGCTTATTCTATAGAAGCTATCAATAAACAGACAGCTTTCAATCGGTAAAGTGTTAAAAGCGGAAGTTCTTTGTTAGTTATAGCTGTAGACTGGCACCAACAAGCGTTATCTCTTTCTCGGGGAGCAGACATATGGGAATCCAATATAGGTGAATTAGACCTCACATGTAGCAGACTGCGCATTTTAAGCTCCAGCCAGCGGCTTTTTCTTTTGGCGCGAGTTTTAATATTATTGATTGCGTATGGAAAAATTGCGGACATATAGCATCATTGTGAATAGTGGTGAAAGTATTAAAAGTATATCGTAGCTAGTGCTTGTTTGGGTTATTTGTAAAATATTTCAACCCCAAAATGGCTACTAAAAAACGTAAAGTTGATTCAGAGTGCCGTGCTTTTAATGATGAATGCATCTGGAAATATTTTTTTAGAGTTGGTCAAGATAAACCAGTGTGCCTCATCTGCAATGAAGCTGTAGCAGTCTTCAAAGAATATAACATTTCCCGTCATTTCGCATCTAAGCATAAGAATTCCAATTACGAAACAATGTCCGAATATGAAAGAAAACAAAATGTAGAAAGTCTTCGTAAAAAATTATCAGGCCGACAAAATTTTTTCAAGAAGGTAAACACTATCCAAGAAGCAGCTACACATGCAAGTTACATTGTAGCATACAATATTGCTAAAAATAATAAAGCTGTCAGTGATGGGGAGTTCGTTAAACAATGCATGCTCCAAGTTTGTGATGTTTTATGTCCAGACAAGAAAAATAATTTTCAGACTGTAAGTTTATCTCGAAAAACGGTGACTTCTAGAATCGAAGCCATCGATAAAAATTTGGCATCACAATTAGAGTCAAAGATTGGCCAGTTTAAATTTTGCTCCATAGCTATGGATGAAATCACTGATATAAATGATACTGCTCAATTAGAATTATTTATAAGAGGTGTTGATGAGAACTTTGAAACTACCGAGGAACTGGCGTGCATGCGTTTTTTAAAGGGAAATACAAAGGAATGTGATATTTTTCGTGAATTTCAGGAAGGGCTTTTAACTTTGAAAGTGGCTATAACAAATATATGTAATATTACGATCGATGGAGCACCAAATATGACAGGAAAAAAATCTGGATTTCTTGGACTCTTTAATCAAAACTATCCCGGGAACAATGCTGTTTTGCTACATTGTGTTATACATCAAGATGCTCTGTGTAAATCTGCATTGAATATGAAACCCGTGCTTGATGCAGTCGTGACGCTTGTAAATACTATTCGATCTCGCAATCACAGGCAATTTCGAGATCTTCTTCAGTCCGTGCAATCTGAATACTCTGATGTACTGTATTACACGAAAGTAAGGTGGCTTAGTGCAGGATGTGTTTTCGAGCGAGTTTGGCAGCTGAAAGACGACATTGTGTCGTTCTTCCATGAGAAACAGTGTTCTGCGGAGTGCGAAATGTTAGAAGATACAAAATGGCTTTCGGACTTTGCATTTTTCACAGATCTTCTTTGTCATATGAACAACTTGAATGTCAAGATGCAAGGGAAAAATCGATTTATCGACGATATCTGGGCCCATCTCAAAGCTTTTAAACTAAAACTTAATCTGTTTGCTGGGTAGCTAGCTAAGAACGACTTGTCTCATTTCTCGAGGTTAAATTCAACACCCTCAGTAAATGAAGAGAAGCTTAAGAATTATGAAGATGGCTTGAAAAAACTGCATTTTGAGTTCGAACGCAGATTTCAAGATTTCAGTGCCATTCAAACAGAATTGGATATTTTTACCATGCCTTTCAACGTAAATTGTGAATCAGTGAGGTCAGATTTAAGCTTGAATTTATTGAGTTGCAATCTAACAATCATCTCAAGCAGTCGTTTCTAAATATGCCAAAGTTAGAATTTTACAAATCATTATCGAAAGTAAGTTTCCCAAATTTAATATCTCACGCCCAGAAAATCAGTGCTATGGTTGCTTCATCTTATATATGTGAACAAGTGTTTTCAACTATGAACCTTAGAAAGAATTATTTCAGAAGTAGACTGACAGATGAGCATTTAGCCTCGTTCCTTAGAATCAGTACATCTCACTTCGAACTTCAATATAAGGAACTTTTAAAAATGAAATCGCAATTTCATTCATCTCATTAACATATTTAAATTGTAATACTTGTATATTGTTTTTAAAATTTTAGAAAAATTTATCTTGGCCCGCCAAACTTTTTTATTTCGATTTTTTGCCCGCGACCGTAAAAGTTTGCCCATCCCTGCACTAGACCATCGGAGACTTCATAAAATAAAGTAAAAATAATCTATTTGAGTTTTAAAGTCACTATAGCTCTAGTGGTGTAAAAATCAACTATTGCCAGAACACGTGTTTTAAGGTTACGGAGATGGAACCCTATTAAAAACATGAAATGAATGCAATAAAATTA
>BGPR01000824.1:384603-394745 GCA_013235015.1 Araneus ventricosus | reverse complement strand
TATTTAAATGAGAGACTGGAATATTTTTTGTTTCTATAATGAATTAAAAATAATGCATAAAATATTTAAAATAAAACCCAAAAAATATTTACTTAAATTTATTATTGTAATAACAGTTCTTTAAGCATTTTATGCATCACAAATGACTTCCCCTTTATCATGCTAAATTCCTTCCTCCAAAATTCTTTACTTGAATAAATTTTCCCTCAAAGAAAAATAATTATTTTTCCATTGGTCGATGACTTGAGAGTCAATATTTACCATCGCTCTTTCTTAATTTTTTTAGGTGCATTATTTAAAAAATGCTACTTGTACGGCAAAAAATTCCAATACATGATAATTAAATTCAATCAAAGAAATATTTTTCCTTTAGCACAAAAACCAACCTCAAGTAGATGAACCACCACAATCTCGAGTATTTTTCCTTTTTATATGATGTTTTTTCTCTTCCCACATTCTTTTAGTGCAAAAAAACTAAAGAAATCAACAGAAAAAAATTGATTTCCTAGTCGAGTATAACAAAGAAAAAAATAATAACCGAGTAGTTCTCTTTTCAACAAAGAGAGTGCGTTCGGGTCTTCCGAAGAAAATGAAAACAGTCTTGTTTACCGACCAATACTCTTCTATTATCATCGGAAAAATGAGCGAACCGACGACGACGCCAAACGGCACAAATGGTTTTTATTCTTTCAAAAATATTCGGCGAATATTCGCGAAAAATCGATAATTTTAATTAACGAGTGTCAGAGTCTTAATCTGGGAGCAAATAACTCCACAATGGAAATTAGAAATGGGGTATTATCAGCTTTAGAGAGTGTAATTATTACATAGACGCCATGCCGTAAAAATAAGGCGGTTCTTAGCGAAATGTGAGCGCTATTGAAAATTAATGCGTAATCAACGTTAAAGCAGACAACAAGGGCCCAAACAAAAGAAATATGACTTCTACGGAAAGGAAGTCAGAAAATTACCTAATTAAACTTCTACTAAATCGAATTTATGGGTAGTTAGTTGTTAAGAAGTTTCCTTCAACTCAAGCTTAATGATGTTTTATAATTAACCTTCTAGGTTTGAAGAACAGGTAAGTAGTTTATTTAATAAAAGATCACCGACCGCGCTTCATTACGAAATGGTTTTTCGATGCATTATCTTTTCATTGCATTATCACCTTCATTATCAAGATGCGAGGTTGGCAAATAAATTGAAGTTTTGCTTCCGTCAGAAAGTTTTCGATTTCGGTTATGAAAACAGTAAGGAAGGCAAATGATGAATTTTTTCAGCGTCTTTTCTCATTGGAAAATTAGAATTTGGGTGCCATAAAACAGAACAATTATTTAATTAAATATTAGAGTTAATTTTAATTACTGTTGAACGTGATTGATTTGTTTTTCTTTAAGGCAGAAATCACTTTTAGATTTTATTTTTTTGCATTATTTATGACAGGTATCCATTTGTGGAAATTTAAATAGAGAAAATGGCTGAAAGTAAATGCACAGAATTGTTTTATTACTAAGGCACAAAAAATATCGAAAAAAATGAATTTACACGGAGGATGAAATGAACCGAGCAAAATGGCCTCTCGTTACCAAAGCACTTTTAGCACTGTTATTAAACAATGAAATATTTTAACAAATCATGTAAAATTAACACAAGCACTGAAAATTGAAAAGTACTACAATTTTTCGTTTTAATATAATTCACATGCTTCATTTTATTCACTTCTTCAGATTCACTCATTTTTTTTTTGTTTTAGAGATATTTTTATTACCTTTTAACTTATATTCTTATTTGATAGCATATTTTCCTTTCATAGTTCTGTTGTGTAATAATTAATATTTTTTGCTTCTTTCCCTTTTTAAATATAATTTTAAATAATAAAAACATTAATTAATAAAATCGTAGTTACTACACTTTTCACTTAAAGTAAGAAGGTATTTTAATAAAGAAAATAAATATAATTAATCACGAATTTTACAAATAATTTTAAATTAGAACTTTGAATTTAAAATTAATTCTTAAACTTATTGTTCCGACGCCTTTTAGTCATCTATATTGATTTATACAACTGAAGTTTAAAAAATAGAAAATCGCCCAGTGTGTGGGGGAAGGTAAAAAAGGATCAAGTTGTAAAGAAAATCAAAGTAATTAAACCAATAAAAATTATGTTATTATAACTTTTATTAGAGTATGTTTTCCCCAAATTAAATCTATGTGGAAAAAGTTTTATTGTTAGGCAAGTCCTATCCTTCTTAAGCTTTTTACTTTTGTAATACGATTATATGAATGTGTTTGCAGTTTCTTTTAAACGCTATTTACTTAACACACTCTATGTTTGTAAAATCTGAAATTTGTGATCTAATTTTCATCATCTATCCTTATACATCATTTTCATTTCAACATCCTTATGCTTAAGAGTTTTGAAAATTTTTAAGCTTATGTATCATAGATGGTTTTGATTATATTCATAAATTTGATACAGGAAAAACTGCCTCGAACTCAGATTATTTGAAGCAATGTATCATCAGCAGAGATGGATTGCAGTCTCTAATTTTTCCTAATTTATAAAGAGCGTTCAAGAATTTTAACCCTCTGAGCGACCAATTATTTTGAACTTTCAGCTGTTAAGTTAGAAAACTTAGCTTTTAAAGCGAATTAACCACTCTTTTTTGTATTTAATTATATCTCTGAAATCTTAAAAATATTTTATCCATGAATATTTGAGAAAATTTACATAGAAATACTAGCTATCTGCTTTGGAAGTGAACATGAAAAACGTAAAAAGACGTTTGCGCCGCTCGGAGGGTTTTAATTCCGCATTTCCAGTTGGACAGTTATGCAAAGAAAGTGGGGTGAAAACGGGTAACTAAGACTCGATAGCCTGTTGGAGCTAAAGTATTGGACATAGATCTTGTCAAATTTATTAAAATATTCATTGTGTAACGTTGCACAGTATATCATTCCTTCAAAGTCATAGTTTCATTACTTTTTTATCAATAATTTCTTTCAAAAAAAATCAAACCACTCGGTTTTACTCCACTGGAGGGGCAAAACTGGGTACACATGTTGGAACATATGGGGATTAGAAAAATATGATTTTCAATGGAAATGTAGCAAACATTTTTTATTTTATTTTATATGGCAATTTAAGACTATTAGTTACAAAATTCACATGTAAAGCATTTGTCCTTCTTTCGCGCCACTGCAGATTTTGTGGCTCCAACTAAGATAATTTCTACATTGGATCCACCCTTTCCATTTCTTTAAATTAGAAAAAAACTTCCTTGAAATATAAGCAATCAATGTCTGATGTATTTTTATCCTCTTCAGCGGAAGAATCATTGCTACTGTCTGGCCCGATCTCGCGCCACTTGGAGTACCCGGTTTTACCCTGAGTGCAGAGGTTATAAAAAACAAAATAGAACCACCCAATTATTGAACTAAATCTTTATTGTTTGATAGGGTATATATCCTTAGTAAACATATAATAAGCTGGACTAAATAGAGTTTTTGTAACTGTAATTATTATTGAATGAGGACAGTTTAAAAATAAACGTACAATAGAGAGTTGACGTCTTAAAGCAAATAAACCTTCGCAGACACAATGAATTCAACAGCAACAGCATGGCCACTATGACCACCCATTGTACTTGACTAGTGAAATATAATTCAGAACCTGTCCATTAGAAAGGAGAACTAATAGCAAGAATCAAGGTACCCGGTTCCACCCCCTCTCTCCCTTTCGTAACTCTTGAATGCGAAGTTTCAGGAAAGCATTATAAAAAGCAGCAACTTTTATTAATGAGAAATATGTTCTGAAAGAAACGCGTAAGCCGGCGATGCGATAAGTGTCATGCGATTGGCATGGATATTGTGACAAAATCAACTTGTGGGTGTATGTGAATGCAGTCCAATAAGCAGGATAACAAAAATAAAGCTCTTTATTTTACAGGTATTCTAAGCTAAGAAACATAACACAAATATTAAAACAGCACTTGTAAAAATTCACAACAGAGATTACCATTAAATCTCAACACAGCGCTCAAAGGTTTCTTATTAGCTCACCAGTTGCTTCCACAAATCCAAAATCCAACTCACTCTTCTTGACTTGAGAGCTTGCCTTTATACTTTTCAACAGGAAGTGATTTCATTACTTAGGAAGTGACGTAGTCTCTAGAAAGTTCATGAAACCAGTAGAAATAGCTTGAAAGTTCGAGGTCCTTCTAGAAAATTCTCTTTGTCGCCAAAGTCGCCAACTTTGCCGCCAAGTCGCCAAAATGGTCGCCACATTTATCGCCAAGTTTGTCGCCAAGATTAGCATCTCAGGGAAACGTCTTTATAGCTTTGTAACAAAATATTAAAATTATTAGCATTAAAAGTGCTAGCAACACTTGTAATGTTAAAATGAATGGAGAGACCAATTGAAGAACTTTATTCATGAAAACCTAAGTGGCAAAAATCTAGATTTGTGAAATAGATATATTTTATGATTTAATCAGAAAATACTAATCAATTTTGTTATTAATGTGTTGATATTAATGATTTCACGATAATAGCGAAAATTTTAGTTAGCAATATTTTGACGATAATGATTTTATGATAACAATGATCGGTTCTATATTCCAAAAAGATACAGAAGGCCGTATCTGCACACATGAGTATATTTCGATCCCAAGGATATATAAGCAATTGCAGATAGATTTGCTGTAATTTTATTTTCAAATTACCGAATGTCTCTTTTGTGCGCCGTATAATTTATGCAACAAGAATTTAAATATATAATTCATATTTCCTATTATTCATCGTATATTATATTCAGAAGTTAGTCAGAATTATATGCATATTTAAAGTTTTGCTGCTAAATAAAATTAAATCAGTATTAAATAAAATACGCGGCAGCAGATATAAAATTTAAAAATGAAACTTTTCATTATACTTTTTGGCAACTAGTAAACCTAAGAAATGAAAAACCTCTGGAAACAATCATTCTTGGTATTGAAATTTTCATAGATAGTGTTGCACTCAGTGAAATTGAAAATATAAAAATAAGAAATTTTCTTTTCATAAAATTACTTGAATTTCAAGAATAAAAATATCGGTGTTTCCTGTACATTTATTCAATATTAACCAAATATTACGTTGTTTTCTTAATAGCGTTTCAGATAAACTCCATCGAAAAAATTTACGTTAAAACAGCTCCTTATAATATATAACTTAAGTAGATATCAAATATTTACCTTACTTCAATTTCTATTCAAATCACAGTACGACATCTAAAGCGGTGTCAAACTATTATATTTTTACATTTCTAAAGTAGGCTATTTACACCACATTAGTTCCAAACAGATAAACTATTGAACGTTTTATCGGACACCGAATAAGTGTCTTAGAATAACTTCGAAATGCGTGCTTCTACATGCTCCATTAAGTGGAAAGAAAGCATTTTGTTAGCAAATGTTTACCTTTCAAAAAGCAGAAAAAAAACGGAATGTGATGAGACCGTTTACAGCGCCTTCTAGCGGCAAAATATGGTGATACTATTCATATCTCGGAAACGGCACGAGATATGGGGAAAGGTCAATTACAATGCTGTAGAGCAGGAGTTCGCAACCTTTGTTCCCTCGCGTACCTCTTGAAGAGTCTTTTTATTTCCACGTACTCCTACTGTCATATCTAACCCCCTCCAAACTATCCGTCTAGGCAAAGAAGTTAAGAGCTTAGGTGAGCTTAAGAGTCAAATGACTCGAATTAATACATTTGCAAAATTTATTTTTGATTTTACATTTTATTCCATTTTTACAATAGTATTAGTTCAACGCCAAAAGTAATGAAACCAGTCTTCTCATAATTTCGCATTAACTTATAAAAATAGCTAAAATTACACTCTATAATAATTAACTCTTCAAATGGGTATAAAATTGCAAGTATTCACTTGGGAAAACAAAATTAGATACGATAACCTTTTTAATCCCTTAGGTTTTCTTGTTCCCACCATTACCAACTTTGATTTCGGGTACCCCCAACTGGGTCTTCGTGTGCCCCTAGGGGTACGCGTACCACAGGATGGGAACCTCTGCCTTAGAGCATCATCGATTTAGTACGTAAAGACATCTTTCACATATTAGTGTTAAGAATTGAACGCATAAAAGGCGCATTTGTTTTCTCGATTTCCAAAACTATCATTTTACAAGTAGATTATCTGTCGATCTTGAAAATCGTCTCACAAGACAAAACTCAACTCAACCTGCGTTTAGTGTGCGAATCGTATGAAATACATGTATTATGCAAATAAGTATGGAAAGCCATATCTATTCGCCAGGGTATACTGCAAGAAATAGTACTATGGGCTTTTACATTAAAGTTCGTGGCCATGAAAAATATTTCTGATAATGAATATTGCAAAGTGGTTCTGATTTACAAAGAATGTGGTAAGAATTTGCGAAGAAGTTCGACATCAAGTTCGCTATATGGCACATTGGAGCAAAATTTTCATAAACAATATGATCAGCCCTGTATTTCTAGAAAGTACATTAACGGGAGCTATAGAGCTTCTGCAGAACATAATATCCTATTTTATATAGAAAATTTCGTTGCTTCATCTCCAGAATATATGATTCATACTCCCCTTTATACATGGCATCAAGCGTAAAGAAGTAACTGGAGACATTCCAGCTGCAAACCATCGGGTATGGTGGTTACGTAGACTACATAGTGGTTGCGTACATGACTCTCATTTAACCTAAACCAACTGGGCGTTTTCCAATGGAGATACTTCAAAAAGAAGCAGTACGTGACACCTCCGCTAACATTGCGGGACTTTCGACATTATATAATAGGTGTAATATCAACCTTTCGTAGGTAAATTTGCCAAAACATTTTTTGATGAAAAAACACTTGTACAGGTTAACTACAACTACTCTCAAATTTTTGCAAGTGATATATGATTGTTACAAGCTGTCGTCCTACGTCTAGAGTGGTTCTAGCTGCGAAAATTCATGTTTTGTTGTGTGTAGTATTTGACATACAGTGTTTTGATGTAGCAGCGGATATATTACTCAAGCTTTTGTCAGCATTTTACCTCCTTTTTGCACAATGTTCAGAAAAGATTGCTTTTTTGAGTCCACATGAGCATTTTGGATGACGGAAAACACTTGAGCAAGAAGATAAATAAATATGATTGATAAGTGATCCTTTCTTCCTTGGTCAAAGGGGCAATAACTACGCGTTATGAAAGTTCTAGTTTAGGCATTTATGTGCGCAAGATGCTGTTTTGTACTAAATTGATGATGCTCTACAACTCTACATTGGACATTTTTCCAACACCGCTTTCAAGATAGAAATGCTAACACCTAAATGTACAACTATAAGTGGTTTCATCGCGTTCACATAGCCACATTACTATACCTAGATACCACTTTTCTGACTATACTTGTCAACGTTCTGAAATTAATTAGGGGATATCATCATTTTATTTGGGAACTGTGTGAGTTGCACATATATTACATGTCAAAAACTGATATTATGCGGTAAATATTATAATTTATTTTAAGATTTGTGTTTTATGAAAAAAATGGAAGGAAAATCATCATTTGACTTCTTTTCGTCTTACTACTAAAGAATATTTCACAATTACAGAACGATTGTTTCAAAAGACAACCATTTTTTGATTCATTTCAGCAGGGATTCCCTGCCTTTTTTCCTTCGCGTACCCCTTGAGTATTATTTTTATTTTCGCGTACCCCCTACTGCATATGCAACCCCTCTACTTCCACCCGTCTGTGCAAAGAAGTTTTTATTAATAATGTTAAGGTGAGCTAAAGTTAGCTTAAAAGTGACTCGAATTAATAACATTTGTAGGACTTATTTTTGATTTTACATTTTATTCCATTTTTACAATAGTACTAGTTCAAATGAAATCAGTGTTGTACTTTTTTCGTTTTTTAACTTATAAGGATAGTGTAAGATCCCCTAAGATCCCCCAGATCATTAGCGGTAACTTTTTTTCCCACGCCATGGGTCACAGGACAGAGCAGGTGCCTCAGCGGGAAGTCCTCATTAAAACGCCGCCAAAGGGAGCTGGATTTGAGTCTGGCGCCCTCGGTCTGCTCTTTAGTGGACGTGATGAAAAGGGTCAATTATCTCAAGCCTGAGAAACCGCTGGCGACGAAAGGACAAGCCCAGAAAAGGTAAGGAGCCAATAAGGGCTCGCTGAGGTGGACTCCACTTACAAAATTGACGTGGATTTGTGGAGAGGTTTTTCTGGACCGTTCCCCCAGGAGGAGGACGAGGGAGTAAAAAGAAGGTGCGAGGGAAGAGAAGACGGGAGATTTTTGGAAGGCTTCTTAGGAAGAGGGCAGAGACGAGCGAGGGCTCGATATTCTTGGTGGTAACAAGATAGACTTGGGTCACTGAGACCTCAAGTCCGGTCGACGGAGACCAACTTCATTCTTTTAGGCCACTCGTAGAAGTGGGTCTGTTTGGTTATTTGAGCACTGTAATCTTCTGTACCTGAACTGTCAGTATGTATGTAATAATTTCATCTTATTTAATCAAGATATATTATTTAATCAATATTCAATAAAAACTCTTGCACGCACGTGCTAGAAATAAGAGTATTTCTTGGCTCTGGACCTTCCTCCCCAGAGTCTTTGGCTGTCCAAAACGTTACAATAGCTAAAAATTAAACTTTGTAATGATCAACTATTTATGTGGTATAGTTATTAAATAACAAGTATTCATTTGGAGAAACAAATTCTCTAACTATTTTTATCCGTTATATTTTCTTGTTTCCGTCATTACCAACTTTGATTTCGCGTACCCCCAACTAGTCCTTCACGTACTCCCAGTAGTACGCGTTCCACAGGTTGGGAACTGTCATGCCACTAACCTCCACGTAACTGTTCCGGTTCTCAGCCAAAAGATGTAAAGTGAAGAGTGGAAGGAACATTTGCGCGGGAGCAAGGTGGTTGACGGCATTAATGAAGTTGGTCTCTGCAGAGTGTGCACGTTTCTGTAGGAGTTATCGAGGTGAACCCCGAGTGAGTAATTATGAGTAATCTTGAACGTGAATTGCAATTGTACATATGTATATAGCTCCTACTTAATCGTATATAGAAGTACTAATAAACTAGCGTAAAAGAAAAAGTGAATTTATTGAAGGCTCAAGTACGCAGTTATTACAGGAACCTCTGATTTAAGGAAAAATAGATTTCTTCAAAAACAACAAAAATAATGAAAGAGGTCAGTATTTGAATTCGAATGCGTTTATACAGATTTAAACTGATTGAATAAAACTTGTTTTGAATTTATTGAACTACTGACAGAAGAAAAGAATTATTGCCTGTATTTGATCTTTAATTGATTTTATAATCTTCAGGTCTCTCAAATGTGAGTAATTGAAAATTAAAAAAGAAAATCAGTTTGATTTCAAATAAACATATCAAATATAATGAAAAATATATATTTAAGAAACAACAAACCTTTAAACAGTTGTTGAAGAAAAACGGAAACATTTAATTAACTGTTCTAAAAGCATCGATTTCAACAAATCACAATATAGGAACATGCAACCTGTTATTATATAATAACATATTTAGAAAATGATTACTAAATTAAGTCAACAAACCAGCAAATATTTTAGACAACCCGTATCCAGCTAAACCATTTCTACTTCGTTACTCCACTAATCAAAACCTCAACCATTATCCTTTGTCTATATTTGCACAAATGCTACGTAGTTAAGATTTATGACATCAACGCTACCTTTCTGTTAAGCAAAGCTAACACGCAGGAATATACATTCCGCTTCTTAACTTTTATACCGTCCAAAACAGGTCCATCCAATGACTGATACTTTCACAGCCAATAAACATGCAAATAACAGTGATTAAAGAGCATAAATCCAGTTAGAGTTCGTAAAATAAGACAGGGCTTTCATTTTTGTTGGACTTCCGAACATTAAATTTTAAAATGAATGTTCTCAACCCTTCCGTAAGATATAACATTACTTTCCGGAAAGACAGAGTTTCATAAAGTTCGAATTCGAACGATGCTTTTATAGTTCGTCGGGCGGCATATTTCACACAAAATGGTCGTATCCGGATGAAGGTCGTTACTGAAACGTTCCTCGCCTTTTTTTACGCTTC
>BGPR01000824.1:359308-384593 GCA_013235015.1 Araneus ventricosus | reverse complement strand
TCTATACTTGAATTTGGGTCTTGTTTGGGATCTATAGCGGCAAAGGCTGTCATCCCCTAGTATCCGAGAGTCACAGTTAGTAGATGTCAAAGAACTTCAGTGACTGGAGGAAAAGATGAAGATGGCGCTTAGAAGAGTAAATCGTATGAAGAAAAACTTTGTATGAGGAAAAGATTTGAAGATTAAGATTGTGTGTCAGGCATAAGATCCTTCTGTGGAGCAAATACTTCTTGTAGATTAAAAGAATATGTTCGATAGTGTTTTCTTGATTGCAAACGGAGCAAAAGGGGTTGTTGTGAAGTCCAAATCTGTGCAAAAGAGCTGGGGTGATGATCATTCTGATTAAAATGCGAGTAATGATGATGTCCTCGCGTCTATTTTTCAACCAAGGTGCAAGGGTAGATCTCCCAGGATTTCTAGATATTTGCTATTTCCAAAGTTTTCAATCGGTTTTTGAATAGAAAATTTACTATAGTATGAACAGATGCCTTCTATTGCGATCCACTCAATGTATAGGTCCGACTCCGAGACATTTTTGGCGAGAGAATCCGCCATTTCATTCCAAGTCATACTTGAGTGCCCCGGAGTCCAAACCAGTGCAATTCTTTTATTAAACTTGGCTCTCGTTAAAATTTTATGGGCTAGTCGAAAGATCACTTTGGGAGACTTGGGAATATTTCTAGATTAACTATATCCAATAAAAATATTTCTTGCATAATTAATAATATATTATTAATGACATTTTAAATTACCTGTGTCAACTAATTTTATTCTTGTTAAAATTATGGGAAAGTAATTTTTTTCTGATATGAACAGTTAAAAGACATACCTATGCCTTAGATTATATTATCTGATATTAAGTACTTAAAAAATGGATGTAGACTATGCTGTCTACGTAAACACATCAGAAATAGTTGACGCTTTTGCGCGTATTGTATTCACTAACTAAATATACTCACTCACATATAATTATTCAAATAAAGAAACTATATAGCTCAATAAAAATATCGGTGCAGCATTCAATTACTCGTATTCTTTATTCCCGCCAGATTTTCTTATAATGTCCGGATATTTTTTAACTTGTGCACAGATAATGACGTAAAAAGAATCACCGATGAACAATCGACTTCAGATGTCACAGTTTTGATCACTAGTCAATCGGCTACATTTTTTCCTTAATTAACGGATACTTCTCTTCTGCTCTGAATGCTTTATGAACCAATAATATAAAGCAGCATGTTAGCACTCACGGGCGCCAAGACCAGCCACTATTCAATAAAATATGTGGGGTAGAATTTCAGAAAGAGAACGTTTTACGTTTGGAGAGGAAAAGAAACGAATTCCGTGCTACATATTCAAAATTTAAACATTTTATTAATATTTAAACAAACACATAAAATGACACAGATATTCGCATAATAGATTTGAGTGAAAATAAATAATATATGATAAAACACTTTATGAATTTTTCGCATAAAGAAATTGTTTCCAGAAAGCGCTTTGATGTGAATTGTTACTCATTAAATTTCAGATAGAAGATCAGACTTTGAATTTATTTAATTATATGCACTAAAAAATAAATTGAGGTTATTAATTTAGAAGACAAGTTATTAATTTATTTTCAATGTTGTGAGATACACAACACTTATAAAATTAACACTTTGTGAAAAATATTGTTTTTCTTCTTAATCGAGATAAAATTTTCAAGACAAAATGTGCATTTTACTTTTCGAAATATAGATTTAATGACCGCAATCCATCTCTTATTGGCCGTAACTCATCTCTTAAAAAACGTAAATAATATAAAAAAGATTTAATTGTAAGAATAGTCGATATTGTGGAAGTTCTAATTATTTCCAGTAAAAAGAAAATGTTTAAATACTTAATTCAGTAATACCGTCTTCGTCTAATTCGCAAAATATAAAAATAAATTATTATCAAAAGCAATAACTGACTGCCTTCAGGGTCGGATTTAGCCTTTAAAACGCTCCGTGCAAAAATTAAAAATTGCGCCCCTATGGAACAACAACACTCTAAAGAAAAAGATATATGGTCTTTTTTCCCATTTTTTAGCGAACGTCCAAAAAACAGTGTAAATCAGTAATTGACACAAATACTTATAATAACTTTTCACTTAAAATACTTCATTTAAAAAAACAGTTTACAGGAATATATATAATTCAGACGAATTTTTTTTTACGAACTTTCAGTTCAGAGAATTCCCTAATTAATTCAGAAACATCTAAAAAATTAATCGGTTCATACTCATTTCCTAATACAGCGAGGTCTGACAATCTTGTTTGAAATGTTGCTGCTCGCGAATAGTCCTTGATTATTTTTGGTTTGGAAAACTACGTTCCCCGGAAGCAACACTTATTGAAAGAGTTAGTAAAATTCTTAGAGCAACGCTCAAGTTTGGAACAAAATTCACACAGCCATTGCCTTTTATATATATAGATTACTGAAGTAGTTCCTTAAAAGTTTTGTGCTCATTAGTACATAAAATTAGACAGATATACAAATAAAGCCAAAACTGAAAAAAGGAAGTTAATACAAGCAATCCTAGAGTAATTTGAAGTAAACGAAAAGCAAAGAACAAAACAAGGAATCCATTCTAGTTCACTTTTTCAAGGACTAAGAACTATTTCGAAATGGATTCAAAAGAATATTTGGGAAATTTTCTGTAAGAAGCAAGCCATTAGGCTAAGACAGAGCTTCTCATGGACCGAACTCCCCAAAACAAAGAAACCCAGGTAGCAAATCCACATGAACAAACATCAAAAGAAAAAGGAAATAACATTAAAAACGCTAATAAGACGAACAAAATATTAGCCATCAAGCTTAATTAATAAGCTTTCATAACTTAAAACCTTCCTATGGTATTACCTTCCTTTTTTTAATTTTGGCTTTATTTGTATATCTGTCTATTGTTCTCTGTTTTTTGGTTTGCTGCTGCAATGGCGCGCATCTTAAACACTGTCGTAATTTTTCTAACTTCATTTCTTTCTACAATAAAATTCTTTTGTTCTTTAACTTTTTCAAATATTTTTACTTGTTCCAGTTTTAAATTTTGCTTCCTTTTTAAAAAACTTTTTTAAAATATTTTTAAATTTGCTATATTTTTTCTTGTTGATTATTTGCATACTACATAAAATTAGATTGTTTTATGTTTCTTAAAATTTTTTCAGAAACTTTTCTAATTAATTCATAAACTCCTTTCCGATTTTTTTCTCATTTTGTTTTGACAATTTTGCGCCCCTAGATTTTTTTACTCCGTGCCGGGGCACGGACTAACGGGGTGTTCGTCCGGCCCTGTTGCCTTATTTGTAAGCCTAGTAGAAAATGAACATTATTATAAAAAAGGGGAGAGAAAGAGACTATCGGATTAGATTACTCAAAAATCTTCAAACCTTTCTGCGATTATAAAAATATTAAAAACACTTATAAATAATATCTTCTAGCTGAGAGAATTCTGTTGTTCATTTCACAGTTTTCGTATAACATGTCAACAACTGACGTAACGCTGTCAATAATATTTTATTTCAGATTTGTTTTCCATGGAGCATTTTCAGGTAATCTATTTAACATTTAATTCTTGAATTCCCTTTAACGAAATATTTATTTAATTTTAAAAAGTAAATATATTTCTCATTCAGTTTAGGTAAAATGAATTTCTCCCAAAGTGAAATAATATAACACAGGAAAATATTAATGCCTATCAGAAATCTAAATACTTTTTTCGATATCAGATTTCATTCGTATCAAATCAAATAATGCGCGAGTCAAATAAAAGTGTTAATTTGCTTCAATGTTCTTTTTATTTTTAACTTTAGAACCTAAAGCTGCATCACATGTACACTACATTCATTCGTGTTTCAAGTTTAAATGTATCATGAAATTAAATTAAATGAATCTTGTTGAAAACACCAAATCGATAAATAAATCATAAAATGAAAACAAAAGGGATAATTAATTGTACTGGAAGCATCAGATTTCTAAAAATCCCATGAGAAATGTTTCTTCAGATACGATTGCATGATAAGCCAAATAGAAGTAAATAATTGAAATCATCGAAACAGTTTCTGGACAGCTTTGCATAGCTCTATAAACCCAATATTATCAACAAAATCACCCTTTTTTTAATTTAAAGGAATTTTTATTTTACCTTATAAAATTAAACCTGGAGATTTAAATTTCAATGAATATGTTTTCTGGACAGGGAAAGTGTTGAAGTACAAGCATGATGTGCAATTTAATAAAAATAATCAGGTGAATAATCACACATCACATAAAGTCAACAATCTGATATTATGCTACATGAAAATTTCTTTTACTCAGACAAGTTACAAATTATGTTTCTTGTCAGAAACTCCAGGTTTCGTAATGCTTTGTAATTCTGGAGGATCAATGTTGCTTGATAGAAGATTGCCGCGTTTATGACCGGTCGTTTTCAGGTTTTAAGGCCGATTACGTCAAATATCCATTACATGTTAAATAAGTAGATATCAAACGTACATCGACTGGTATGCAGTCAAACGTGCATCGACTGGTATGCAGTCAAACGTGCTTCGACCGGTATGCAGTCATGCATCGACTGGTATGCAGTCAAACATGCATCGACTGGTATGCAGTCATGCATCGATTGGTATGCAGTCAAACGTGCATCGACCGGTATGCAGTCAAATTTGCATTGACTGGTATGCAGTCAAATTTGCATTGACTGGTATGCAGTCAAACTTTCCAGAACACGGTACCGGATTACTCATTGTTTTACTCATTTAATAATGGTTGAAAACTATAAGATCCATCCGTATTAAGCATTAACTACTATAAATTAACTAAATAAACATGCTGAAAAGAGGAAAGGAACATATTTCATTTTCAGTAGAGTCTTGAATAGCCGAAGCGAATTCCACTAGAAATGTAGGAATATTGCAAAAAAGTATATCAAATTCAATTATCAAAGTTTTGAGAAAGACAAATGTGTTCATTTCATTGAAATTCCTTTCCACACAATCCATTTTCTTGCATGTGTAGGAATATTGGCTAGCTAAGAATTACTAATTTTACATTCTAACAGTTCAAACTAAAAAATAATATTCTTTAAACACTGCATGTGCCTTGAGACACAGGTTTCGATTAACAATCCCACAGTCAATAAACAAGCAAATAATACTGATTAAAGAGTCAATAAGCAAGCAAATAATAACCCACAGTCAATAAACAAGCANNTAATACTGATTAAAGAACATAAATCCACTTAAAGTTCGTAAAATAAGACAGTGCTACATTTTCGTTCGACTTCCAAACATTAAATTTTAAAATAAATGTTTTCAACCTTTCCGTAAGATATAACATTACTTTCCGGAAAGACAGAGTTTCATAAAGTTCGAATTCGAACGATGCTTTTATATTTCGTCGGGTGGCATATTTCACACAAAATGGTCGTATCCGGATGAAGGTCGTTACTGAAACGTTCCTCAACTTTTTTTTCTTCTTTCAGAATATTATTATACATCATATTTTATATTACCCTTTCTTTCCTCTGCCTTCGAGCTAGAAATTCCGAATGTTGTTATTTTGGCGACCGTCTTCATTTCTTTGCGGAAGTTGGTAGTCGTCTAACCGCAACCGCACATACACAAATCCATTCTTAAATGGCGTCTCGAGAAAGCATTACCAGAAGTAAAGCGCTTTTATAATACACGTCATTCTTCATTTGGCTTTAATAAATAATCCTAATCAAAGATTCAGCCAACTGATATTACTAAAATATTGCAAAATATGTTAGAATTAAAGCGTTTTTGTTGTTATTTTCTTATTGTTTTCGACTGGATAATTTTTTTCATAACATCTTCAAATACACGAATTTTGTAGCGAAAAATCGATGGCTGAAAATAAGTAATTGTTTGAAAAGAAGAATATGGGTTCATCGACGGGGCAATATTCTAAGGTTTGTTGGGTTTGAAATGAAATTAAAAAACAATAGTTTATATTATTAAAAAGCGCAATTACGTTAGACAGGAAAGGAATAGGTTGGAAATCAATATAGAGGAGGAAATCAAGCAATAATTTGTAATTTTTTTAAAAATATTATGATCACATGAGGGGAATTTTTCTAACTAAAACTTTCTTAGCAGATACGGCTAACTACAGGAGACAAACTCAATAATCAAACCAGCATTAATATCAGAATTCATTATTTCTTACTTAAGATCTATGATGAAAATATCCAACAGTTTTGTGAAAAATGTTTCATGGCTCGAGAAAATTAGGAAAGTTCTAATAGTATGAATTTCTTCAGCAAAAACTAGTTTATTTTTGTCAATAAATTAAGGATAAACGAGAATTTTCGTAGACACGCTTTAGAGCAAACATTTCGAGTGAAATAGATTAATGCATATCTTCTGGAGCAACATGCTTAGACTGTAAGCTGATGCTCCAGAAGATAATAAGCCACCAGATTTCGCTGAAAGTAACTCGTAAGAGATAGTGCAGTTGGTGGAATTTATAAAAGGAATAGTTGTTGTGATGCAGTGTATTTCAAAACCAACGTGTACGTTTGAGACTCAGAATCGCTCTGTGACTCTGAGGACCCTTATGGAAGATTTGTTTAAGTGGCAGATTAGTAGGGTTGCTCAGAACGTGACAGGGTGCAGATTGACGAATTCCAGAAACTAGGAATTGTACAAGGGTCATATATAGGCTATGGTAGTGGTTCCCAGAAGCTGGAAAGTAAGAAGACACTTCATCACTAGTCGTTTCTGGGTTTAATCACAAGACTACCTGTATGCCAAAAAGAAAAGACGGCAGTGGAGCAGCATGTTTGTCCGGACAAATGTTGGCATTCACGAGAACCATAGTTTCAAGACAAAACATATACAGACAGTTCAGAATGTATGGTATCCATGCCTGCAGGTCATTCAGATGTGTTCCATCCATGGTAGTTTACCACCCGATAGTTAGCGTGGTGTAGAGATATGTTAACTTGAAACTAGAATAGTGGGGCTGTGTGTTGTTATCTGACGAATGCAGGTCTTCTTTGCAATCTGACTCACGTCATGTAATCCTATTGGAAAAGCACCAAGGACTATTACATTCAAAAAATGTCACTAAACACCAACGTTATAGTGCCGCTGGACTGCTAGTTTGGGTATATAATCCCGAGTTCTCGAACAAATCTTCATGTCCAACACGGAACCATGGGAGATTAGATTTATTGGAATATCATTCTACGACAACAGAAGAAGGCAGATTTTGTCTTTAGGCATGATACTGCCCAACCTCACCATGAAACCGTCTCAGACGACTGCTTGAAGAAAAGTATATCATCTGTTTGTTGTGGCCAGTTTTCTTCCCCAATTTTCTGGCGACAGGTTGCAGAACGTCATCCACACCCTAAGTATCCCTACATTAATTCAAGAGTGGAATGGCTTACCAAAAGACAGCTAGATAGTTAGCACGCTGCAAACATACAGCCTACGTTCATAAAAAACTAGTTATTTTTTAGGTGACATATATTCTCCCTTGGCTCCAATTGGGTACTGAGATGCATGTACAGTATTTTTTAATTAATATCTTCTTTGTTTAACCCGCGAGGACGCGCAAGGGGGTGTCTGACACCCCACGCCACGTAAAATGTGAAAAATACTGACTGCTCTTTATTTGAAATGAGTCATATTCTCTCAATCTACCTATTTAACCCGCAAGGACGCGCAAGGGGTGTCCGACACCCCACGCCACGTAAAATATGAAAAATACTGACTGCTCTTTATTTGAAATGCGTCAAATTCTCTCTATCTGCCTATTTAACCCTCTAGTACGCGCAAGGGGGTGTCCGACACCCCACGCCACGTAAAATGTGAAAAATACTGACTGCTCTTTAGTTGAATCAAATTCTCTCTATCTGCCTTTAAGGTCACAATCAATAGACGGAACGTGTTTCAGGAATTCTTTTTTTTATTATTGGAAACACACCCTATCGCTTCCTCGTGTCAGCTTTCTTTGATCAATTGAATGGTTGTATTAGGGACAGGAAAATACTATTGTCTTGCTATTTAACTTTTAGTGAACAAACAAGTGGATTCAAGAATATTCTATATTTCTAAAATAATATTTTTGCGTGTACAAGACTTTTAAACTGGATAATAGTGTAAGTGAAAATGTCAAGAGATTAATGGAAAATTTATATTATTCCGAAAGTAATGTAATGCAGTAATCCGATATATGTCTCATACGCTTTCACAAAAAAATATTGGAGGGAAAGCTTAAAATTGAAGAAACTATTCTGAATAATAAAAGTATATTAAGCTCCAAATTTATTGGATCTAAAGATAAAGCACATCAGAATTCTTATTTGAATTTCTGAAAAGAAACCTGATTTCCTGTGTACCTAAGAAAATTAGAAGCAGTATTTTCCCATAAAAGTGTATAAATATTATTATATTGATTATTCTTTACTATTAAAAATGTTGAAAACATGTAAATAAGAAAAATTCTTTTCTTATGTGTTCGCAATGCGTTGAATAATTTAAAGCATTATTTACTAAATTTTTCTTCTAAAAATTTGCTCTTATATTACTAAAACTGTTTGAATGAATCATTTGGAACAGATATAGCATAAAAATGTTGCAAGTTTTGCTTAAATAGCGAAATAACGAATTGGGGTGTTGTACACCCCCTTGCGCGTCTTCGCGTTAATCTTCGTAGCACGCGTTCTCCCGGGTTAAAACGGGATGTTAACCTCTTGCTTGTATAACATTCTGTACCGTCTAATTATATGACTTCCTTCTGTTTTGAGAATGTGTTTTATTGACTCAACGAAGAGCCCATAGAACACTTGAGATGTTAATGCATTAACGATCAGTTAAATAACGAATATGAATTACTTAATTTGAGGTTATTAGTGCAAAAATCCTACAATTCGATGCCCGAACTCAGCTCAAATCCCACAATTCGATGCCCGAACTCAACTCAAATCCCACAATTCGATGCCCGAACTCAACTCAAATCCGACAATTCGATACCCGAACTCAGCTCACATCCCAAAATTCGATGCCCGAACTCAGCTCAATCCCACAATTCGATGCCGAACTCAACTCAAATCTTCCAATTGATGCGCGAGCAGCTCAAATCCCCTGTTCGATGCCTGAACTGAGCTCGGGATAGACTGGTAAGGCGTTAACCCTTAAAAGCCCGATTTTTTAAAAATTGATTTCAAAATGTTTTTTGACTTTCATTTCTTAAATAAAACATGGGGAAAATACTTTAAAACTCCTATTTTGTTTTAAATACGGTTTATGGCTAAAAAACAGTTTGTTACCAACTGACAACACTGGGCTTCTTCCAGAAAAAAAAATCCTTGACAAAATTCTATAATGTCAAACAGAGATGAATTTTAAAAACTAATAATAAGTATAAGAAATTTCCTTCAATACTGTAGAATAAAATATGGTATTCTCAAGAGTACAAACAAAGCTAAAAAGATGCAGCCTGAAGTGAAAAACACCCATTTAATTTTTATAAGCACTCGGGCTGACATCTCTATATTATCAATTGATTTAATGAAAATTTCAGTATGTATCCTATAGGCAACACCAGACATTAGAGCTTTATTTTTTTTCTCAAGATTTTAGAAGACACAATTGGGTATGTTACTTAAAGTCAACACTGGGCCTTTAAAGGTTAAAATAGCTTAAACTAAAACGGCAGTTCTGTTCATACATCCCGGTATGTATCAAATGGCGTTATCATTCGCGTTGGTTAGCGTCCATCGCTTACAGATCCCCGGTTGCAGTCCAGATCACGTTCACGTTTGCATATAAAAATTAGAGTTTGCGAAAAAAACTTTCATTAAACCATTTGCAACTTTTGGTGTAAAGAGAAACAAATGTGCTGAGATAAATCTGAGATCACTTATTTCATTCAAAACGTGGCACACGTCAATGCAATTTTATTTGAAATGATTACATTTATTTGTCTCTCTGTTCACCGAATAAAAATGGCTCCCTCGACTTGTTTTAAATAAGGTGTAAAAATGCGTTTAATCATTCCATTATTTTTTGCCTCCTTTCTTTCATTAATATCACATCTTCTCAGACAATTTTAAGTATTTAGTCTCACATACAACTAGACTCGTCGCTTCCGAAATTCGACTCAAGCAGTTAAACAAAATGTGGAATTTACTATCTTTTCCACAAAAGAGTTTACTCTCTGGGAATACTGTGTCATTAATTAACATCTTGATTGTGTTTCTCTCGGCTCCTGTATGTAGAAAAAAGTCTAAAACACTTAATTTACTGACAGAAGCGGTGTTTGAAAAATAGTTTCAGGGGAAAGCATTTTTGAAATTCATCATTCATTGATGTTTGTTTTCTTTTCTAGGAATTCTTTGACTCAAAATCAACATTTAAACAATTTTTCGAATCGTCCCAAGAAAGAAAATTTATTTTTAAAGAAATATTTCCGAGAAATAATTATTGCGTGTAATGAATGTCAAGGAGTTAAAGAACTGTTCGTAATTTCTTTTAAGCAGAAAGTAGCAGAAAATTTTCGAAATTGTATAATTAACCCTGAATTCGGTTAATATGCATACTCCAAAATACATGCCAGTTTTTTTATTATTCTGAGAAACCATTGTTTAAATCAACCAAGGATTTAATAAATTAATAAATCATACTTACACTTAGGCAAGAAAAAGAACAGAATATTAACACAAAACTAGATATGGAGTAGTTTAAAAAACTAAATAAATTGAAACCGACTTACAGTCTTTCGAATTTCCAAGCAAACACAATATGAAAATTATAGATATCAAGAATGAAAATGGAAATATGATTTTTTTCAATGTATTCGTTAGAAGATTTTATCACTGGGGATTGACTTACAGACTATTATATTAATAAAACCACACACTTGTCAATGATTTATTTCAAGGATTAACTGTTATTTTTCTGCGTGGCATATTATCTTACTTTTAATTTTACTTTGTTCTCAAAAAAGTAGATCTACCTTTCTGATCAATTTGTTAGATTTAATTAAATTTCACTTTTTTTGCTTTTAAGAAGAAAGTTAAAAATATTTTAACTAGAAATTTAATGATATAACAACAATGTAATGAAAATATTTCCAGATTTTGCCTTCATTATTTGTTTATAGAAGCAAATATAAGGGTTTTATATTTTTCTTAAAAGGATTATATATGGCGCCATATGTCGAATAACACCACTATGCTCTTTGTTATCCATTAAAATCTATAAGAACGATTCAATTACACAATGTTAAATTCCTTTTTTTGACGTTATTTCGGGTTTGAAAAAAAAATGAAATTTGAGTTAACATAGATATCACTTTGAGCCAGCTGGTAAAATAGTCTTTTGTTTCTTCGAATCTTAAAAGACGATCAATATTTATGAAGTCTTTAATCTATGTAAATATTAAAAGATTAAATTATATGTATATATGAAACAACATTTCCATTAATGTTGTGTTTATCCAAATTCAAAAAAGATGCAGTCGTTTAAGGCCAAAACTGTTTATTCCAGAAGTAAGGCATAATCAAATTAGTTATAGAGTACTCTATGATTAAGATTTTTAAAAGATTATTGAAATAATAAAGCCCTGCCCAGGAATGAAGAATTACGCCTAGAACGGCGTGACTTGCTCAGTGCGTTACATGATTACGAAAGAGGAAATTACACAGACGCCGCGAGTTTTTATAATACCAAAAAGGGGAAGTACCGAAGTTGAGGCTCGAGAAATATTGCGACTCTTGCGAGTCTAGTTACAGTAGAAGTGTTTTTTATCATAGGATTGGAGTAGAAATAATTCGTTCGTAATTAAAAATTAACTGTCGTTAAAAAAGATTTATTTTAAAGATGGGAAAATTTCTAAGTCATTACATATATATTTTAATTCCATTGTCTGTTTTAATATCTATTGATTCAATAAGCAATCGCATTCTGCAACATGTAATATGAAGGACCTAATTATAGTCACTTGCATAAACTTGTGTGTAACAGTGATTTCCATTTGGTGGATGATGTGGAAACAAAATGAAAATTCGTTATAACAAGCATAATTTAAGTAACATTAACAACATTGTAGCAGTTCTCTCGAATCACTGGGATCACAATTTTGATCTTGCAACGAGGCGACAGGTTAAAGCAGGGCGAGCAGGTAGCGGTTCGCGTTTTAAGGCGGGGGGATGAAGTAGGTACAATATAGGATAGGAGTGCCCGTAACTGATGGTTTTGCGGTTTTCGCGGAGTGGCCCGAGAATTGCCTACTTAACCCTTCAGCACACGCACCAATTTTTGGAACATTTGCACACGCGAGGGGTCATTTTGACCCCACTTTTAGACACTCACTCCTTAGTTTATTGGCTATTTGTACAAAAATAAAATATGGTCAAAGTATAAGAATATTTTTCGAATAAATAGTTTGTATTTAAGACACAAATGCAATTTTTTAATAAGAAAAAGGAAAGTTGAACTTATATCCTTTTTCCCATACCTTTTTTGTATTATTTTCTTCTCTGCTGCGCACGTTCGTACGCTGCCCTACTAGCCATAACGTTAAATGAATCCGAAACGCTAGCACGCGCAATTTGACCCCAACCCCCCTTCAGTAATAAGTGAGAAATCCCGTTTCACCGGTTTCTGCTGCTATTATCTTCTTCTAGCTCCCCCATGAAGGTACATGAACAGGGGCAAGGTCTTAGAAATTCCTAGAATTTCTTAACAAAAGATAAAGGTTGGGGTCAAAAAGACCCCGTGTGTGTGCTGACGGGTTAACTGTATATACCAAAAATGGAATGGCGAGGAGTGCCACCACGTTGTTTGAAGAGGAGCGCTCGTGAATGTTCACCTTCATACGAAAGCCCCAGTAGCGTAGCGACCGGGCCGTAGGGAGGTAAAAATGTCCCGGCCACCAGAATTCAGAGACGTCATGGGGACAAAACATTGGAAGATTTGTGTCCTTTTTCACAGATGAAATATTTTGTGGTGTGAAAAAATAAGCCCTGTCAAGGGGCCATTAATCCTAGTGCGCCATTATTCCTACCAGGGTGCCGTTAATCCAAGACAATGTCCCGAGCGCCATTTTCACTTGCTAAAGCACTGACGACGACTGGGGGCGAAAAAATCATATTATTCCTCGGCGCCAAATACTCTCACTATGCCACCTGAATGCCCTTGCCAGATACATCACAGAGTATGTTGCCAGATACATCACAGAATATGTTGCCAGATACATCACAGAGTATGTTGCCAGATACATCACAGAGTATGTTGCCAGATACATCACAGAGTATATTTGCCAGATACATCTACAGAGATATGTGCCAGATCATCACAGAATATTTTCCAGATACATCACAGTATATTTGCCAGATACATCACAGAATATGTTGCCAGATACACATCACAGAGTATGTGCCAGATACATCACAGAGTATGTCCAGATACATCACAGAGTATGCTACAAGATACATCACTGGTATGCTGGATACATCACAGTATGTTGCCACTGATTTCCATCCCAAGTATGTTGCCAGATACATCACAGGGTATGTTGCCAGATACATCACAGAGTATGTTGCCAGATACATCACAGAGTAAGTCGTCAGATACATCACAGAGTATGTTACCAGATACATCACAGAGTATGTTGCCAGATACAGCACAGAGTATGTTGCTAGATACACCACCAACTGTTTTATCCTTGTTTAAAGTGTACAAAAATATATTTCAGCTGTAAGTAACTAAGAAATTTAACAGTATTTATGTTCTCATTACCAGATTAAAAATATATATAAAGTTATGAATTTATCATCGCAAGCCAAAGGATCCTGGTTCCATTAGTTATAAATGTCCAACAGAAAATTTGAAAACATTGCTAGATTTTTTTCATGCATTATAGCAGACCAACTTTGAAGTATAATAGTAGAGTTGAAAAAAATATGTTTGTTAATTATAATGGTGTAATGAACTTTCAGGCAAAGCTTTAGGGTGTGCATGTGTCTGTGTGAGTGCAAACGTTGTTCTGGGGCCCAAATACGATATGAATATCTAAAAGAATACTAATTATTTTCTAAAAGCATCGGTGGCAAGAGCTTCTTTTCAGCAACAGTTAAGGCAAGGCGACCAAGGACCTTCGAAATCAGTTTTTGCTATTTTCAACAAATCAATTTGAAATTTAGCAGTCAGAAATAGGAGCACTATATAAGACAACACAAAAAATTTCACTCTAATATATTTATTTATTTCTTAGTTGTGGGTATAAATGTAATTTTAATAGCAATTATTGGCCTTTATGGTAAATTTCCCAGGCGCTTCAATTTTTGTTCATTTCATGACATTTTATACACGTATAAAGAAATACATTGACAAGAATTTTTGGCATTATTTTGTTATTAAAATGTCAGTATTTTCTTCCAATATCAAATATTGGGTATATTTTTTTTCAAAATGAATAGTATCGAGTTATTATGTATATTCATTTTGAAATTCTTTTCTGAAACATAAAAATTAATCTTAATTTTGGTTTGAAAAGGGTTAGAGTAATTAGTTAAAAAATTAGAATGATTTCGAGTAATTTTGGAGTGCCTGTAACATTTATCATTAAGGCCATTAATTGTTATTAAAAATTACATTTATACCCATAACTCAGAAATAAATAAACATATTGCAGTGAAATTTTGTGTGTTATCTTATATACCGCTTCTATTAATGACTCCAAAATTTTAAATTGATTAGTTGAAAATTTTAAAAAATTATTTTGAAGATCCCTGATCGTTTTAAAATGATAGCTCAAAATTGAGTACATTAACACGTTTGTCAGTGTCTGTGGTGTGATTAGCTTGTACTGTTGCAGGAAACATGTTTGCAATTAGTTTACAGTTAAACTATATTCATTAAGACTGATGAAATTGAGCCAGTCCATTGACTAACGAATCTTCAGATTTACTGAGTTTTCAATACTATTTTTGGGGACATCTGAAGACTCTCATGTTCTAGAATAATTTTGATTCAATTGAGGACCTCGTCACTCGAATATACGTTGCGTGTGCCGGCATGCGATAAACACCAGTCCTTTTTGAAATTTTACACTAGTCAGCCCATTGAAACTGCCATTCATATAGGGGAAGGTTGCGTTATTTGGAACCGGTGGGGGCAACCACGGGTACGTAGATGAGAAGCCGCCAGATAAAAAAGTGGGTTTTCGCTTCTCATGGGGCTATAGTAATGATGAGGCCTGAGTTACCCTCGAGCGATGATGGAACGTACCGCTTTCGGTAGTGGTTGGACAGTGGCCGGTGATGACTATTAGGAGTCTGACCTCAGTATCCGAGCTGTCGTGGCGGCCGTTCTACAACTGACCTCCAAAACAGTAACCTAAAACCAGTAATTTGGACACGTGAAGAAATTCTGTTTGTCGCAGAACATGGTCCATTCCCTTCGTCGTTTCACTGCTTCTATTTATAGGATAGTGACTCTTGTGCCTGCGGAGAAGTTCGCAATCCCATCCACTATGAGACATCCTACCCATTGACTCTCTCTTGGCGTATTAGGAAACCTTCTACTTCACTTTAAAGTCTGTGGTACCAAAGAGTTCTTAAGACTCTGAATTTAAGAAAAAGAATAATAAACCTGATTAAATTCATAATAGTATACATAATCCGACTGGAATAATAAGTCAACTGCCTTTGCACAATAATTCTAACTTATCTTGAATTTCTTACACTGAGCATACTAAATCCTTTCTTTCCCATAATTCTTTAATAGTATTCTCCCCTAATCCTTGCATTCGACACTTAACACGCAATTTTTCCACATCTTAATTACACTACTCAACAACCTGTGTATTGTTGTCAGCTTTTTCATGTTGTTCGTTATCATTTTCATTCCTCATTATTCCTTTCATTCACACCATGATAATCAAGACATTGCGTATATTACTTTTTTACTTTCTCGTATACGAAGTATACAAAGAGAAAGAATTGTAATCGTCAAAAAATTCGAACTCGTGATTTTGACGAATCTCCACGTTTTACACCTCCCTGAGTCCGAAAAGCACAATTTTGGAATCATGTGTATGTCTGTCTGTCTGTGAACACGATAACTCGAAAACTATTAGAGCTATGGGGATGAAATTTGGTATGCGGTCTTTAAACATAATTTGTAGGTTTCTATCAAATTTTGGACAAAATCCTTCAAAGGGAAGTCTGTCTGTCCGCGGTCATGTGAGCGCTATAACTCAAAAACTTGAATACCTAGATGGTAAAATTTGGTGCACAGTTTTATCGTCATGAATGTAGGTCCGAATAAAATTTTGGGCCAAATCCGTCAAAAAGAGGCGTTCAAATTGCACATTCAATTTCTTTTAATCCGATTCTCATGCGCATGCGTACTGGTAGCAATCTGATATTGTTGTAAATTTTATTTACAACAATAAATAATGTTTTCAAACATAAATTGTAACAATTTTTTTATTGTTGTAAATAAAATTCAAACCGATCTCATTATTTCAGCAAATCTTTTATTAACGCACTTTTACAATTGTTACTGTTGTGGTAGTATAAAGTGTTTTCTTGGGAATTCAATTCCAAAGCAGAATTTTCGCTTTAGTATTCATTGCATTGCCTATTTTATCACACCTGCCTCAAAGCAATATTTTTTGAATCGTGGCAATAGATATTTGATTTCAGGTTTGTTTGTTTCACTTTCTCGTATACGAAGTATACAGAGAGAAAGTATTGTAATCGTCAAAAAAAATTCGAACTCGAGATTTTGACGAATCTCCTCTTAGAAAGTATACGAGAAAGTTTAGGGGAGATCACTCCCGCTGGTTTTTGTTGTCAATTGTAAACATCAGCTTTGTAGTTTTTTCGTTCGTGATTCTTCTGTATGCTGAAACGAATTTTATTTATTTATTTATTTATTTTGCAACTCAATAAAGACCACCTACATCTATACCAAACCGGACAGGAGCCACATGAGCTCTAGAGACGGCGGTGTGATGTGATGTTCAAGTGTTAAAGGTAGAGGGGGGGGGGGTAACTCCACTTATGGTCATTTGTACCCTCGTCTTAAATTAACCTTTTATTGAACGAGCGGAATGAGATCCTGTTTTAACACGACCGTTGTGTGTTTCGTCTGTTTGTAAATTTATATGTTAAGCAGGCATGACGCAACGCGTCGTTCGAGTTTCTTCGAATCTAACATGAATGTTACTTGAAGCCTTTAAAACCGACGCTTGTGTAAAGATTTTTATTTTTTGATTACGTTTCAAGATGATGGCCATTTTAATAGTTCCGATTTATTGATTTTTGAACTTATTTTCTTTAGACATTTATGTTATCTATAAGTTTTCTTCGTCAATTATCATAAGTACCAATGAAACGCTAAGCGAAAACATATTCAAATAAAAAATAAAAATCTAACAGCGAAATGACATAGAGATTATCATTTCGCATTCGACTAGTTGATTTTTCTTCTCATAATAACTAATTTATTTAAATCCGGAATTATCAATTCAACCTCTTTTTTCAATTTTTGGGGGATTTTTACTGTATTAGAAAATAGGAATGGGGAAAACCTAAAGGTTTTAACCAAAAACCGGGGGAAGAGTTTCGGTTAACTGGTTGTTTCGGGGTTATTTTGTCCCGGTTATAACCGGTTAATTTTTTTTAAATAAAAAAATGGATCGGAAGATAGGCTTGATTTTATGTTGGATTAGATTAAAATTTTATGAAGTTTTGAATTTCATCATCTTAGGCCAATCAACCCTCAACCGCTTCCTCGAGGCGTCTGTTGGTTGGCGGATTACTGAAAGAGTCTTTATGAACAGATATATATTGGCCAATGGATTGATTTCCTTTGAAATAATATTAATAAAAAATTTGTCTACAAACGGCGTTTATGCTTTTTATTATAAAAAACGGAAACCGGTTATTTTGAGCGGTTATAACCGTGAGGTTAAACCGTAGGTGAAAAAACCCTTAATAACCGAACCTGAAACCTGAATAAATCGGTTATTTCTTCAATAACCGCCATCCCTAATTAGAAAATAATAAATTATATTTGATTATATAATTCGTTCACCAGTTTGTGAATAATTTGTCTTCCGGTCTAAAATTCGTTCACCAGTTTGTGAATAATTTGTCTTCCGGTCTAAAACTAAGTATAATACCTATCAATGAAAATCATTACGAGTAATTGAGAAAAAGATGCAGGTTTCAAATTACATATAAAATTGGCTAAAATTTTAGATATATGAATTTTTGTGGATCGTCCTGGCTATGAAAATGCCCTGAAAATAGAAAATATCAAATAGTATATATCTGAAGTTTGACTTCAGAAACCTTAAATTTCCATATTGTCTCACGGTATTGTGCCTTTTGAGTCAGCTTTATTGCGTAACCATCAACTACAAGATAGCTGTTTCCAAACTCTTCAAAGCGCTTTTCCCTTCCCAGAACTTAAACTTTCCAAGAAAGGCCGGCGCTTCCATTGAAAAGATTGAGAGAAATTTCAACAACACAAAACGGAAGAAGATCCTTCCAAGCATTAAGAAATAGCCAAGAACATTTTATTATAAGCCGGAGTGACTGCTTTGAAGATGAGGCGAATATAGAATTTTGATTATTATTAACTGCTTTGTGAAATTCTTCAAACTTTTGAATTCCAGGAAAATCTAGGATGCGTTAAGTTTTCCAAATTAATATGTCAGAGGAATTCTTAGAACACAATATATTAGCCTACTGAAGTGAATTTTAAATTTTATTAAAGGTGCAAACTAAATTTAGTAACATATATTATATTTATTTAATTATATTAAATAAATATAAAAACAAACAATAGTGAAAACGTAAGAAAGGGATAAATTATGTTCCAATAGATTATTTAAACACACATTTTTCTTCATAGAAGAAATTTGTATAACTATTCCGACTACTTTGGGTTATTCTGAATATTTATTTATTTAGAAAATGCACACTACAGAATAAACTCCAATTACAGAGTGCATGATACAGAAACAAACACTAAAATAGCCGTAAAACACGAATTAATAAAACAAGAAAGAGATACAGAAATCACAAAAAAAAACACAACACGAATTTAAAAGGCGCACAAAATAAAAACACTTCAAGAACACAAAAGCCGCAAACATTCAGTTTTAAAAACACCGCAAGACATATTAAATACATCAAGATCATTAGAGTACCTGTTAAAAATGTTGTAAAATTTATAAAGAGAAAAATTACGTATGTAATTAAACCTGGTAAATACATTTACTAATAAGCAACTTTTCTTCAGGCTTCTAGTCGGCGCAGAAAAAGTTATACGGCTCATTATGTCACTGAAATCAATCAATATTTGATGTTTGGCGATTTTCTTTTTATTTAAATTTTCATTTTGAAGCAACGACACCTCTTTTTTTTTCTATGAAAATGTGGATCAGATCAGTCATAAATATTATAATGAAAAGGAAACCTTTTATTTTCTTTCAGTAAGAGAGAAGAAAATGCCGGGTTTTTACTATATAGTAACCAAACTAAAGGAGGGGGGAGAGCCGTTTCGGATAACAATATTTTCGTTTAAGCCAGGAACATCTATTACTATATTTTAACGGAACTATTTGAACTATTTAACCTTTTCCAATCGGCGGTACATACGCTGTACCGGGAATTTTTATTCCTTTAACTTCGGCTACGGTACAAGTGTTGTACCGAGCATTCGAGTGACACTTCTTTCCCCCTCTTTCTCCTCGAAGGAGTTTCTCGACCCATTCAAGAACGTGAGTTCTATTGTTTGTAGCTGGGTGGGGATATTTTTCGCCAATGTTATCAGTTGTAAGCTCTTATTTTACATTTTTGGCGATGTTTAGGGACAACAAATTTTCTAGTGTTTGTTTCTTGGATTTTTTAGAATGCCTCAAAAATATCTCACGGATATGGGGATTGAGAATGTGATGAAAAATTTGGATGAAGAAAATTTTGATGATAATTATTCAGAGAGTTGAGAATCAAAAAAAGTATTTAGAAAGAAAATACTATAAACAGAAAGAAAGACTCTTTTAAGAGCCCAAAGGTTTTAAAAAGTAAAACATGTTTTTGCATATTTAAAACAGACGTTTAAAAAAAGTATTGCTTAGAACAAATTTTTCATTTTTAAAATTTAGGATTTCAGTTTGGTTTAGGGACAAAACTTATTGAAGAATATATATTAATAATTTTTGTCTAAACATTAAAGATTCAGAAATGCATTTAACCCAGCACAAAATTATTTTCATTGGAATATAAGAAATCAGTTGAATGCTTTGCCTTTGTTTGCTGAACATTGGCTTTATTTAGTAGCTTTTAAACGTATTCATTTAAGTTAAAAACTGTCATTTTCTTCCTGGAAATTTTTCATCATTTTTTCAATCACACTTTCTCATATTTGAACTCAAAAGACTTTAAGGATACTTATTTCTTTGTACACTAAACAAGGCTTCAATTTGGGAAGTACAATATTTTGGAAAAAATTTCTAATATATTTTACCTGAAATTTTGTTCTCCTGTTGCATGTTTCGTCGGATAATTTTGATAGTATGTGGTGATATTATTCATTATGGTATTTGACTATGTAAGCTTAATCTCAAACTTTATAGAGTATGCATACTTAGCGATCTGTAACTGGTCATATAATTTATTACTACACTAAGTAAACACCGAAATTATAAAAAAAGTTCACGATTGAATCAATGCAATCTCAGAGAAATGTAGTTTTGAGATTACAATAACATTTCAGTTCACATTTGACATATTAAATGCTCCTTTAATATATATACTCCTTGAAAATATGGTTTATAAAATATATAAGGTTTTATTGCCTATTTCTTTTAAATGTTAATTAACGCAATATATAACTTTCAGTTATGTTAAATTTTTTAATATTTAATACTAAATAAATATTTATATTGTTTTTCAAGTAACTTGAAAAAAGTTGACTGGATTAAGAACTGATCATAAAAAAATTCTAAGACTATTTTAACACACAAATAACGATTTCCTACTGTATTATTAATCTTTGTGTGTGTGTATAATGTTTTTCTTATACTTAAACAATTGATATCATACCACTTTGTTTCAGAAGAAGTTATATCGAGTAATTTCTGGAGATGAAAATAAAATTGCGGATGAAACAAATAAAAATTATAAATATAAGCCCTTTTTTCATATATAATTATTATTAAATATCCCATTTAGATCAGTTTTACTCTCTTAGTACCTGACATGCTGTACTTTCAACTCGAGTAGAAAATCTATTTTAATTTTAGAACTTACTTTTAAAAAGAAATCTTACATATTACAAAATGAATAATAATTATAAAAACAAAATTTTTTCAAAGCGAGAAATTCATTCAAATAAAAGTGGGAGGGAAGAATTTAGAAAAAAAAATAATTGAAACATATGTAGCCAAATCTAGAGACCTTTCTGACACTGGAATCATTATTGACCAGAAAACGGCAGCCCTTCCCCTCACCCCATTGTAAAATGAATGTCTTAACAATACTGCATGGAGTGTCATTGGGCATACTGGTCTTTCTAGTGGGGGAAAGAAATGATCTCCTCTGCTCTAAAAGTAGCCGAACGAGGGATATATTTTCCTTCGATCTGCGCCGAGTCCTAGAGGTTAAATATAATACTTCGCTTTTCAGTTTATTAATGTTTTTTTTAATTATTTGTGCTATATCATTATTCTTCACTCTTCTAAACTTATCTTCAGATACGGAGGTCACCAAACTCCTACATCGTGTCATGGGTTTTTCGTACAAAAGATGAAATAACTGTACTTTCTGAAGTTAGAATTGAAATAGCAATTCCATAATTAAGATAGCTGAAATAGATAACAAAATTTGAACAATGAAAATCAAGATAAATATCCAAAAATTAAAAAAACAGCTACGTTTAATGTAAAACACATTATATGCTTTTATTTGTAATCATTAATACGTAAATAATTAATAAAGCTTTTAATGAAACCACATGCAGTTTCCCGCGCAAAGAAACAAGTACACATTACAAAGAAGACATAAATTTAAAACCATTTATTTTGTTTGAAACGTGAGATATATCAACATAGTTCCATTTTCATTGATTGAACTTATTTGTCTAGCTCTTATTCAACGATTTAAAAAATTTCGTCGGTTTATTTTAACTGAAGCGCGAAAGTACTGTTAATCATTCCATTGTTTCTTTTTTTGCTGCAGCTAAACTCTCATTAATATCACATCTTTTCAGACGATCGCAATTTTAGATATTTAGTCTCCCATACAATAAGTCTCTTGTCATAGCTTCCGGAATTCGACTGAAATTGTTAAACAAAGCGTGGAATTTACTCTCTTCTTCACAAAAGCATTTACTCTCAGGGAATTCTGGGTGATTAATTATTATCTTGATTGTGTTTCGCGACTCGTAAGTGGAGAAAGAAAATTCTACGACTTTTAATTTAGTGACAACAACAACGTTTGAAAAATGGTTCTAGAAGAAAACATTCTTGAAATTTATTAGCCATTGATGCTTATTTCATTTTCTACGAATTCTTTGATCAAAAATCAATATTCAAATTATTTTTTGAATCTTTTTACTGAAAGAAGCTTTATTTTTTATGGTATTCTTCGTGCGAAACAATTATCTTGTTTAATGATTGTCAAGAAGTTAAAGAACTACTTTTAATTTATTTCAAATAGAAAATAAATGAAGATTGTGGAACTTATACACATAGCCATGAATTCAATTAATCAGTATATCCAAAGGAAAAACATAAGAGTGTCTGCTCTTCATTTTTCGAATGGATATTTCTTTAAATCAACAAGGAATTAGAGGAGTTAATAAAATATACTTACCTTTACAAAAGAATAAAAGTAAAATTTGAACACAAAATTTTATACGGAAGTGTTTTCGAAAGAAAATAAATTGCAATCGCGACTGTAAAAACATAATAAATTGATTTCATAGTCTCTACATTTTGTGCATATGCGCTGTAAATCAATAGAAATGAAAAGGATTGCATTTTTCCTCCTGAATTATTCTTCTCTATACAATTTCATTGTTGACATTTGAAATTAATATGTCTATTTCAACCTTTTTTGAGTTCGGGTATATGTAAATAAACCAGCGCACGTGTCGATGATTTTTTTTTTCAAAAAATTGTTTTTCATTCTTCTACATAAAACATGATCATAATTTAATTTCATTTTGTTGCTAATGAGATAATGTGTTTTTTCCGCGTGGTTGGATGGATTTCATTAAATTTGAGACTCGTTACTTTTCTTAAGCGATAAATTATTTTTCTATTTTACTTTGTGATAAACCCTTTAATTAGAAACATGATGTTACAGCAACATTGTTATAATTGTATTTCCATCATCAATTCATGTTTTTGACACCCATTTATAGCAATAATTTTCAAGAAAATATAAATAAAATGACGCATTGTGTGGTATAAAGTCAAGTTTTTCTGAAATTTTAATTAATGAATAGTGAGAAATGTTAAAAGAGACTCAATCTTTTTGTTGCATTTGTTTTCATCATTTAATAAGCAAATGATATTTGTTTTACTGGATGTAAAACGATGAGCTTTGTTTTATAACAATGTCTTAGAAAAATGTTTTTCCTACGTTTTCAGAAATATTTTAAGATTAGCTACTTCAGCTTAATATTTTATGCATACAAATTAAGAAGAATAAATGACAGATATATATCTTTTAGCCTAATGTAATAACAACACATTCTCAACATTAATATAAAAAAATAATTGATATTTGCGAAATGTAACACAAATGTGTTTTTGAAAAATTCTGTATCAACTAATTTTATTCTGATGCATTTCTGATAATATTTATAAGATATAAACATTTGAAATACATAGCCGCTTGCTTGTTGATATTACATAATGTGAAGCATATATAGGGAAGAGTGGGGTAAAACAGAGTACCTTTGATTCTGGCTATATTAGTTCTCCTTTCTGTCGGATAGATAAAGAACTACACTCGACTAGTCAAGAAAAGGAACAGTCATAGTGACGTGTTGTAACTGTTTAATTGACTGCGTCTGTGAAGGTTTATTTATTTTGAGATGTCAACTTTGTTTCTAATTTTCTTAAATTATCATACAAAATAAAAATATTTGCAACTTTTCCACTGAAAATCTAGTTTTCCTACTTTCCCATAAAGTTAACATGTGTACCCGGTTTTACCCCACTAGTGGAGTAAAACCGGGTGGTATGAGTTTTTTTTTAAAAACTGTCATTGGTAGTGAATGTAGTAAAACTGAGAATTTTCTTGGAAATGTAGTAAAACTAAGAATTTTCTTGGAAGATATATTTTACCGCGATTAACAATGAATATTTTAGTAAAATTTGAAAAACTCTAGGTCAAATAGTTTTGATCAAACAGGCCTTCGAGTGCTAGGTACCCTGTTTTATCCCACTTTCCTCTATAATGTTAAAATATTTACTTAAACCGAAGGGTATTTCTTAAATTAGCTTCAGTTTTTATGAAAAAGGAGGTGTTGAAATAGTTTGAAAGTAGTGATGCACCTGAAAAGGAAGCAGAAACCTCCCAGCTTTGAGTTAAATAACATTATGGAGTCATCACTACACGCGTCATGTTATTGTACGAATCCCATTTTAATCACATGACAGATGTAACTATTCATATGTAGTGACTGACATTCAGTCATCCTAGCTAATTACTTTTGAATGGATGTAGTTGGTCTATTTGTTGTTGTCTGCTGAGGAATAGCAAGGGCAACCTCCATTTCAGCGAAATGGGTGGTCGTCACTGTATTCCCTTTTCCTTATAACTAGGGTGACAAATACTTAAAAGTGGCCAGTTGAGTCTAAAGCGGGACATTCACCAGTAATCCATTCCACATTTTTGGAAGGATGCCAAACCCCTTCATGAATTTAAAAATCAGATGAAAATTGGTGTGGACCGAAGGAAAAGTTTGAATTCCATCCGGATTCGACTTTCATTCAGCACACTAGGCCATACAACTGAAATACCATAATCGGCTAGGGGGACCGAGTCTCTCTCACAGAAGTACACAAAATCGGGAGGGTGTGTGTGGATGGGCGTCATTATGCGGAAATCAGGGTGGAGGGGATCCGCTTAAAAAGTGGGAGAGAATAGGGTTGCCCGTAGATGCGGTCGGAGCAGTCAGACCCAGTCTAGTCAATCTGCTAACAAGCCCTCCAAATGGATTGGAACAGATTTATGGTGAATGTTCAGCTT
>BGPR01000824.1:319655-359298 GCA_013235015.1 Araneus ventricosus | reverse complement strand
TGCTAAGAAGCCCTCCAAATGGATTGGAACAGACTTATGGTGAATGTCCAGCTTAAGAAGCGAGAGAGGGCAGATGGAATTTAGAGAACTAAAGGCTGGTGGAACTAGGTACATGGAAGGACGATGAGGTCTGATGTATTGCAGAGGGTTGGAGGTAGTCAGGAGAATTATATGAGAACAGAATTTCTAGACTTCTGAGTGGAAATTTCTTGGATGAAAGTTTCTTACATATGTTGAGTTCCAAATCATGACACCAATCGTCCATCTGCGCCCAAGTAGTCATAAATATACAGGACACATTTTTGGAACTATATTTTAATTGCGTGATTAACCGAGAATTAAAGTAATTTATGACAAATTCGAGGAAAACTTCTTTTATTACAAAATTGGAGAAAATACCCCAGCTAAGAGACGATACAATGGGATTTAAATTTGACTACCTATTGTCTTACATCGCGCTGTGAGGAAGCGTTTTTCTCATCTTGCAAAATTCTCCATTCCATCATCTTCAAAATTAAATTTTCGAGTAGTATTTGAGCTTTATCACGTGGCCATTATTTCATAACAACAGAGCACATTCACAGTTAGAATATAATTTGCGTATATCTATGCTTATTTCCACCACTATACTTATTTCAAAATTTGTTATTTTTGTGTGATATTTTATGTTTTGAACTGAAAAAAATGTCTGTTATCTGATTTAAAAATTTTTAGTGAGTCTCAAAAGTTTTGTAAATTTTGCTCTTTCTGGATATAAAACTGAATTCCACAAAAAATTCTTATTTGGGAATAATCATATTTATCTCCTGGTAAAAAAATGAAGCATTAAAAAGTTGAAAAAGCAGCCACATAAAAAATATTTAAATTCCAATTTAATACAAATCAACTGATCACAGTTTTAGAAATTGCAAATTGGAAAAACCATTTCAAATCCTTCTTTAATAGTAGTATAGTACATGAATTATAAGTACATCACACCTTACTCTTACAGTTTAAGTAAAAGAGGAAAAAAAGAAAAGTAATGTTTTAAGTCAATAATTTGTTCTTTAAATAAGTGGTTCCTTTCTGTGTGCTAAATTTCTTATCCGGAAAATTAACCGAGGAGTTCAAGAGTTACGCTTTCTGCCATTAAAATAGTCAAAAATAGGTAACTAATTGTGAGTTAAAAAGCAGTAACCCAAATGTCGGAAATCTGTGTATACATTACTATGATTTATAATTATAAAGTGGTTATTAAGATAAAATACACGCACTTTTTAGTAATATAAAACCAATAAAGACGCTTATTTCATATGAGAGTTGATAATGTCTAACACTCTTCTTCAGTACTTCTAAGAGAAATATTGCATTATAAGCCTTTATTTGCTAATGACATGGTAAGAAAATGTATTTAGAGATAAAAGTTTATCATTTTGATTGTGGTTTGTTATTTTTTCTTCGTGTAATAGCTAATTTATCTATATCCCCGTAATTTATGTTACACTTATTATTTTAAGGTAATTTTTCTCCAATTTTTTATTAGCTTTTCTCCATTATTGGAAAGCAATAAAGTCACTTTCATTTTCCAATTCATACAAAATTAGTGAGTAATTAGTCTTCAAAAGGAAAAGGAATCATAACAGCTTTCAATAAATGTCATTAAAAGCTATTTAGAACTAAATATAGGTATCAAAACATATGTAATTAACGATAAAATTCGTCTGCTCTGAGTTATTATTTAGATCAGCTATATTACTGTGATCATACATATTTCTACATATGCAAATGGCGCTAAGTTAATAAACATGTGAAGCAGACGAGTTAATTAATGTGCTGTCTAAATTAGTTTCAGAAAGCACTTAAATTTATTTTATTCTAAAATGGTCTGAATCATGAATGATTCCCACAATGCATCAGGAAGTAGGCAAACCTTTATTTTGCTACTATTGATTTTTTTATCCCTCATGAAGTTTATTTTGTAATTAGCAGTTAGATGCTGCTGTAGAACTTTTTCGTATTTAGTGTATATTTTGTAATTAAAATTCATTTCATTATTTCCTACTTAGAAACCGCTAATTTTGTGGTTTACAGTTATAAATTCAACGCTGCTTTTTAAATATATTTCTCATCACAATTCTTTTTTAATTTTTCCATTTGAGGATCAGTTTATTAAAAATTGTTCCTCCTGCAATAACATTTTATTGTCGAAATTCTATCATTTCACAGTAAAATTTTAGCTTTTTATGTTCTAAAAATTTTCATCTATTTTACTAATTAGTTAAATATTAAAAGGAACTTTAATATTCTTTGATTTAATAAGGAAAAAGTCAGAGAGAACAATGTTTTTGCAGCACTATTGATATATATTTTTTGAAGAAATAATTATTTTTAATCGTTTGATTATTTGAAGAGAATAATTGTTTTTAATATATTCATTGTAGCTTGTTTCTATTCCTGAACAATTTCATTTTATTCTATATTCTTTCATTGCAATGTCCGAATAACTTTCCTGCCGCGTCCTGTAAATTCTAGTTTTTTTTTATTGGCTCTGAAATGTCTTGTCTTTTACAGTTGGAATAAACATTAAACTTTAACGAAAAACAATTTTTAAATAATTCGAAATGTGTTTCCCTTACTTTTAACCTGCAATGTATTTTCTTTGACGACGTTTAAAAAAGAATATTCTTTGCAAACGTCATTCCATCATAAATTTTAATTATCTATTCGGTTATTTGGTGATATTTTTTAAACCTTTTCTTTTAATTTTCAGTCATTTCTCTTTATTGGAAATTTCCTCCCTCTAGAAATAAGCAAGTAGTTTTAGCTATTGGAAAATGTGCGAAATCCCAATAGTTGGAAAGTCACAATCATGTATTTCAGGTTTATTTGACAAATGCCGAGATTATTGAATCGCATATAATATTCTTATCCCTTTATAGGATGGGTTGGTGTATGGTACTATTTGGGAGGGGTGGCGTATGGAGTACGCCAGGTCGTGTCTTCCACCCTCTGCTTCAAATTTCCGCCCATTTTTCTTAGTTTCATGGCAAAATCGTTGGAATGTTTCAAAAAATGCGCGATGGACCAAAAAGCTAATAGATAAAGTTAACGTTGATAGACTATATGGCGATTTCTACATAAATCAAATTTTGACGGCGCATGGAGTTTTTAGAGAACATCAGGCTAGATTCTTCGAAAAAACGTCGTTACGTTTGTGCGGCCAAGAAACGGAATCTGTTCTTCACGTAAGTAAAGAGTGCGAAATTTGGACATCATACAGAAAAAACTGGCCTAGTGGATGGCAATTAATGAGTTTAAAAGACTTGATAAATAATGTCGATATTCGTATCTCATTGCGAGGACTTCTTCACGAACTTTTAATTAAAGAATTAGACTTATTGTCGTCGTTCAGTGAAACTGATGTTTCCCGTCACTTAAAAAAAAGAAGAGAAAAATATTGTAAAATAAGATGTATCACATTTTTCCTGCGCGGCCTAGGCCAGGGCGGGGTAATCTAATCTTCCACCCTTTGCTTGAAATTTTCACCCATTTTTCTTAGTTTATTACATTTATCTGTTCAGGAACCATAACAGAGAGAAACAGAGAAAAAATTACATATAAAATAGTAAATATGCATTCGGCATATATTGTATAAACACGCATCTCCCACGAAAGAACTCCCACGGAAATGGTCATCAGTTGTATAAAATTTTTGACACTTTTCAATGAAAGAGTCGAAAATTCTTCTCACTCTAGCTAACTTAGTATCAATTTTTCTGTGTATCTCCCTCGTCAGGAGGCACAATAAATTTCCTTGGCGTACTTGGAGGGGTGGCGTACTGAGGTCGCCGACATGACGCGAGCAAAAAAAAATGGTTAGAATGGAAGGTGGAAGTCAGGCTGAACTAATCGATTAGACTCATTGCATTCGTGGTTCGTACATATTCTCGTACATGTTCCTGTTAGGTTAGAAGGGGGGAAAGGCTGAGGAAAGAAAAGTCGAAAATTTACAGCAAAAAAACTCATTGGCATGCTCCCTCCCACTAAGGGTTAAGGACCCATTTCGTGGCATTAATAATTTAATAAAGTCGAAAGTTCACAGCAAAAAACTCATTGGCATACTCTCTCCCACAAAGGGTTAAGGACCCATTTCGTGGCATTAATAATTTAATGAAGTCGAAAATTCACAGCAAAAAAACTCAGTGGCATACTTTCTCCCACTAAGATGTAAGGACCCATTTCGCGGCATTAATAATTTAATTATATCGTATTAAACGGCTATAAAATGTTTCTACATTTTTGTATAATTTTACACATTCCTATAGCTAATTTTTTAAGCCAATAAAAGAGCACATATTATCAATGTAAAGGGCTTTAAAATGTAATATAATTTTAGATTTTTCAGTCTATCAAAACTGTTTAGGGTCTATAAGACCTTTAAAGTTTCCAGTTTTTAATTTATTATTATTTTATTGGAAATCTTAAATCAGTTTGAACATTTATTCATGTGTGTACTTTGAAGATATAGTCAAAAACCATCTCCATTCATATAGATATAGAATTCATGTATATAGAAATTCATGTAGATATTTGGTAAGTGATGTTTTTACTTAAAATGCATGTATCTCAAAACTGCATTTTCGAGTTTCTGCGTACGATTTTAAAAAATTGTTAATCGTATCACTATGAAATTTTCCAAGTATATTTAAATATACGCAATGAAGTAAAATCAAAGAATTATGTCTTATATGACATTATTTTTCAGTGCTTTGTGTCTTAATTGTAATTTTTAAGATAAAGTTTTGTATTTTGACATCATAAATAGTAGATAAAACATATCTGGATATTTACTATTTTGCGTGATTTTCAAACTGTGTTAGGGGATTTGAGAGAGGAATTTTCATAGCTCCCCCCAAACATTCACATTTTTTTGTCCTATTTTATAAGGAACCTTTCTTATATAACTGCAGTAAAAAAATCTATCAACTCGTTTATTACGTTAATAGGCGCACTTTCAATACTTTTTAATTGCTCTATCGTTGTTAAAAATATATTGTATAGCCCTTATTGCACTTTTGCTACCTTATACATTATACAATCTATTTTATAATGTTTAGAATAATATCAGGATTTTAGCCATCGGTTGAATCATGTGTTTACGCTTACTGAAAAAATCATCTATATTTTAAAGACAAAAATATCCATTTTCAGCATCTTCATTGATATCATTTCGATTGTGAAGAACTGAGACACTTTTAACGAAGAATGAACATATTTCTATAAAAGTAGTCGAGTGAACCATAATATATTATCCTCAGTAAACGAATGAGGGCAGGAACGTTTAACTGTATTTTTGGTTGATAGTTTAAATCACTGTTATTTTTATAAATTTCAGCATTTTTTTAGCTTGGTTTTCTACAGCAATTATATCATACGAATCTGTTACCATTTGATAAAAAAGGCCCATTTATGTTCTTTAGTATCAAGTTAGGCATTACAAGCGTATTTATCTTTCATTCAGTATAAATTTCAAAGCACATATAATGCAAGTTGGTCAAGGGAGAAAAGACAGCTTCTCTTTCAATAAATGAAAGCAAATGTATCTGTCGGTTTATGGAAGGGATTCTCTGTCATTAATTTTTCCATGACAGAACTTAATTTTTATACCTGTATGTTAGAATGAAGATAACAATAAATATTCTGTCCAATAAACTAGTCTGTATTTCAGTCCCTTTTCCAGAGTTTAACCCTCTCACGCCGACCGAGGCGGTCGCGGGCGGTCTAAAAATTCCCCTTAACAGCCATGAAGGCCGGTCTGAGGCGGTTGGCTTCTTCTGAGGGGAGGTGAGGTTCAGAGATGGGTTAGGAGATAAGCGCGTTATAGAGGGGTGCAATTATCCTTGCCAACCACAGCCCATTTCCGTGGGCCTTAAAGGAAAGTTATAGCAGGGGGTGGTGGAGTAAATAACCACCTAGGTTGGGAGAGTCCAATTCATGTCGCTTCCTCCCAAAAAGTCGCGGTTTCAAAGGGGTTAGAAGAAAAAAGTCGCCTTAAAGAGTTAATGAATTTCTTATAAACCATACTTACGGAATACACTTAAGCGTCAATATTCTTTTTTGGAAATACTTATTTCATGATATATTTTGAGTACAAGGCTAATCTTCACTGGGGTGCTAGGTCTGCGGACATGCGGCATATGAAGAAGTGACATGCACCACCTATCACGTAACGCAATATATAGTCACATTATTTCTTTCCCTAAAAGTTTAAATGGTTCTGTTTTCACTTATCAGTTTTGTGTAGTTCAAATTTGAGTTTCATAAGATTCTTATTGGATTGTCTAACAAAACAAAACCTGTGCGTTCTCGTTCAAATCACGAATTACTAATCCAATCTAGACCACATTGTTGGAGAAATACGTTCACTGAAGTTCAAGTAGCGTTTTGCGTTGCTTCAATTTAAGAACAACGAACCAATATTTGACGTTAAATATCTATATTCTATATTATATACAGTAGAATTAGGAATTAATGCAAACAACAAAAGTAAACAAAAAAAGTAAAAGTTTGCAGTAAACAACAAAAGGTGCGGGTATTAATTGCAGAGAGTAAAAGCGTCCCGTCAGTCCTGAGGCAGTGGCATAGCGAGGTTAGGATGCGCCCGGGCCATAATATGATTTTTTCGCCCCCGATATAATCTTTGGCGCTGACGTAGCATCTTTCCGGCCCCTCATAGTTTTTGACTTTAAAAAGTGACTTAAGCATATTAACGTTTTGTCACTGTGGCTATTGGCGCAGCGAAAGTAAGTGAAACCGGAAAATAATGTGATTTTTTTACCCAGTCGTCACCAATGGCTTACAAAGCTCTTGTGCCAGAGGTATGGTATTATTTTTTACATTCCCTCAACTTTCTTTGCTTTAATGATATCATAAGCGCAGTTATGTTTTGTCTCCTGGCGCCCCCTAAAAATGGCGCCTTGGGAATCTATACCCCCCCTTTCCTCTCGGTCGCTACGCCACTATACGGGGGCAGCGGATAGAATATTACGATTAAAATAACTGTAAACAAACTAGTAAGGCCGGCTAGCGGAGACGCTAAACTAAGCACGTGGAAAAGCAAAAATACACAATATGCAATAATATCAAAATAAAATAAAGTAAAATAATATAATATAAAAAATAAACATAAAAAAAGCATAAACATAAAAAGCAAGCTACCATAGACCCTTGCCATATGCTATAAACTTGTGATTTATCTATTCTGTAACCATTATAATACTCTGTGTAAATATTGTATGAAAGAAATTGATAGTTAGATTACGTATTAATACGAAACACTTGTTTTATGATTTTATCCCAACGTTTTCACGAAAAGTCTATGACTCGGACCCTAACTGCGCTTTTCTTATGTTTTATTGAGAGTAGCTTTTGATGGCGCCATCTGTTGACAGTATATAGGACTACATTTCTCGTATGCGCAGTAAAACATTATTTACCAGAAATGCTCATATTTCCCGTAATATTCAAATTTTAATAAAATGTTTCTTTTTAAGTATTGTCAAGTATTTTTATAAGTTTCGTACATTTCGAGAAAAAACTCTGCATGTATAATAAATAAAATATGCGAAATTTAAAATTTTCACTTTAATACCGATTTTTACTTATATTCTAAATATTTTTGTTGTCTCACTTTGGTCCTAGTAATACTCCTCGAGGTCTTTAAAATAACACCAGAATCAACCTCCTAGCTAAACGCGTTTCCACGCTACACTTATTTATAACCTTACATAAAACTAATTCATAACAATCACGCGCATGCGCCTACACTGGTGCGATGACGTCACAGGCAAAACAAATACTAAGCGACAAACTTTCACAGATATGATCTATCCGTTGTGGGGTCAACCATTCTTTTCTCACTATTAGTCTTGTAGTTATTCGCGATTCAAATCTGACGGTATTTTATCACACAAGAAAGTTCGACCAACTATTACTGCATCGAGCGGAAAGGCGTTATCGAGGCAATAATTCAATAATAATCAATCCTTCATTTATTATTAAATGCATTATAAACTATTATTTGTTGTTTATTCGTAAATACTGAATATAAATGTCAAAATATATTTCAGAAAACCATTTTGTAACTTCCAGAGCAAAATAATCTTGACAAAACAGTCGTAAATTTTGAATTATATATTTGATTTCCATCGCGACACATATCGACTCTACTTGTTGCGGATTGATTAAACTTATTTGTTCTTGGAATAAGACAATATTTTCTTCTTTTATATTAATTAGAAAGCAAAAATACATTCAATATTTTTTTTCCTTCCGTTATTCTCATTAATATCGCATCTTTTCAGTCAATCAGAATTTTAGGTATTTTGTCTCTCATGCAATAAGACTCATCTATTGCTTCAGGAATTCGGCACAAATTGTTAAGCAAAGCGTGGAATTTACTCTTTTCTCCACAAAAGCACTTACTCTCAGGGAATTCTGGGTGATTAATTATTCTCTTGATTGTATTTCGCGACTCCTGACTGGCAAAAATAAAAATTCAACAATTTTTAATTTAATGGCAGCAGCAACTTTTGAAAAATGGTTCTAGGAGAAAACATTCGCAACTTTTATTAGACACTGATGATCATTTTCTTTTCTAGATAACCTGTGTTTGAAAATAAAGACGTAAACAAATTTAGAATCGTTTCTAAGTAAGAAAATGTATTTTTAAGCTTATCTTCGAGAAAAATGATTATTTCTTCAAGAATGTCAAGAAGCTAAAAAACTGTTTTTAATTTATTTCAAGGAGAAAATAAATGAAATCTCCATATATTCTTTACCAAACCGTGAACTCGATTAAGCTGTACATTCAAACAGCAAAACGCGTGACTATTCAAAAAAAAATCTGTTGTTTAAATCACGGTGGAATATATTAATAAATGATATTTACCTGCACACAAGAAAAAAGAGTCAATTATTAACATGAAATAAATATCTAAGTATTTTGAAAACCAAATAAATTCATACCAATTCACATCTGTTTGTATTTTTAAACATGCATATCATGAAAACTTTATTTATTGCAATTGAAAATAATAGTGTGTTTATTGCCAGGAATTATTTTCGTTTGAAGTAAGATTTAAATTAGATATTTTTACCTAATCTTTTTACATTTAATATGTTTATCAATAAAACCGTCCACGTGCTAATGATTTGTTTTAATAATTAATTGTTATCTATCTGATAAATATATTATCCGATTTTATTTTTATTCGCTAATGAGTGAATGTATCTTTCTGCTTATTTTGATATCTTTAATTAAATTTTGTATCCATCACCTTTCTTTTATAATCAAATTATTTCTGTTTTTCTTTGAAGAACAACGCGAAATCTTTGAATTCGAAAATAATTTAATGAATTTATTTATTTCTTAAAATTGTATTTTCATCATCTCTTAATAGAAACTAATATTTTAATTTTATACTTTCCTTCAAAGAATAAGTTCATATAAGGTGGATGTCAGATAAAAAAAAATTTAATTTTTCCAATTAAGAAAAATGTCATTGAAGAAACGATAACAAATGTTAGTTGTGCCTTCGTTGCATATATTTAGCTTTAAAGGCCACGATGGCCTAGTGGCAAGATCTCGGCTTCGGAGCAGGAGGGCATCAGGTTCGAAATTCGATTCCACTAAATATTAGGGTGGATCGCTCTTCTATGGAGAAAAAAAATTATTAGTAATAAAAACCTACCTATGCGAAAAAGATGTTTTATGGTATGGAGATTAAGCGAAAAATAATGAAAAAAAATTTAATTCAAAATTTAATACTGCCGCAAGGGGGTTGAATTTTCGAAAAAAAATTGGAAAAATACTGAATTTTGATTATACGATTTGAAAAAAATATTTTTATTAATCAAAACCTACTTATGCGAAAAAGATGTTCTATAGTATGGAGATTAAGAGAAAAATAATAAAAGAATTTAAATTCTAAATTTAATACGACCGAAAGGGGATTGAATTTTCAAAAAAAAATTGGAAAAATATTTAATTTTGATTACTGATTATACTATTTTAGATTCGAAATAAATGTTTTGTCTGCAATATAAATAACCAAAAGTGATTATTAAAGAGTAGTGAGTACTAAATAGTGAGTAGTATAATGTACATTGCAACATTTTGTGACTCAGCTCCCCCTCCCCACACCGTCAAATCAGTCCGGTTAAACAACTAGAGCAGTAGGCAATGACTTTTCGTGCTTTCATAATTCTTCGAAGGGCTAATTCCCTCATGTGATTTCTGTCGTCAGCTAGCATTGATATCAGGACATTTTCTGGATGGCGAACAAATCAGTTTCTTCGCGATAGAACGATTGATCGATGCAAATACTGTGCCTTATAGATTAATTATGGTTTCGTTTTGATCTTGAACCACACAGGCGCAGACTTTTGCGATGAATGTCGTTAATGTCAATAAAGCCTCGGATGAATTTTCGTGAGCGACATTGAACCTGAGAATTCTGTTCGTGATTCTAAGCCACCTTGAGTGGCAAACTTTTCCAGGATTTATCTTCGACAGACTTTCTCTGCAATGTCAGCAGTTTATGACTTCACAAATTTCCATTAAGTACAGTTGATCAGTACTTAAGTCTTTCTTGTTAGTCACTTCACATAGCGTGTATTCTATTGGCGAGCTGTGGTTCTATCCACGTGCGTGAAAAGATGACGTAGTGGAAGCTCGTTGGCGTGTAACTGGCACACAAACCATTGTAGTGGACGATTCATGATCAGTTCCATGTTACGTATAATACCTCCTTTGACACCTGTGTTGACAGATGTTCCGTCGCAGCCAACTTTGTTACATCTATGTCATTGTCAACGTATGACAAAAAAACTATATATGTTATTTCCAATAATTTGCGCTCTCCCGAAATTTACAGACACGTGGCCGATGTACTCAGAGCCAGGTTCTTTTACCAAGCTTATGTGTTCTTCTATTATGACTTTTCTTCTGTTGTCTTCCATTAATAGTGTCCTGTCTTTCCATCTAAGTATAAACCAAACTGGTCATGGTCATAATCTTTTATGACCTGAGACAGTAGAGTGGTTATTGCCTTTGTTCTCCCATGACGAATTTTATTTCTGTCAACAACGTTCAAAACATTGCTTTCTGAGATAATACAGCTGACACGATGGCACCGCCTGCTCGGTCGGAAATACCAAATCGGCCCAATGTTCTAACTGCAGCTAAAACTTTTGTCACTACAGGTGTGACTGTGGGGAAGTTTCCATGAAGTACCACTTTCGACTTATGGAGGGGTGGGAGGATAAAGCAGGAGACAGAAAAAAGATGGGATTGCCTATCTTTAACAGGACTGATTTGACAGTGTGGGGAGGGGGAGCTGAGTCACAAAATGTTGCAATGTAGATTATACTACTCACTATTTAGTACTCACTACTCATTAATCATCACTTTTGGTTATTTATATTGCAGAGAAAACAATTATTTCGAATCTACAATCGTATAATCAATAATCAAAATTAAGTATTTTTCCATTTTTTTTTTTGAAAATTCAACCCCCTTTTGGTAGTATTAAATTTAGAATTTAAATTTTTTTTATTATTTTTCTCTTAATCTCCATACCATGGAACATCTTTTCCGCATAAGTAAGTTTTGATTAATAATAATATTTTTTTAAATCGTATAATCAAAATTCAGTATTTTTCCATTTTTTTCGAAAATTCAACTCCCTTGCGGCGGTATTAAATTTTGAATTTAATTTTTTTGTTATTTTTCTCTTAATCTCCATACCATAGAACATCTTTTGCGCATAGGTAGGTTTTGAAATACTGAGGGAAAAAAATTCGATCCACCCTACTAAATATCCGTCATGTCTATGGGCCTGGTACATCATAAATCCAAAGTAGGTCAACCGCCCTCCTACTGGTGTGGCGGCCACAACCCAAGCCCACCGACTTAAGATGTGCTTAACTCTCTGACTTCTAAGAGTTCTCAAAATCTGAGTAGACAGTTGTATACGGATGTTTGCTTACTAATTGATCAGTGGAATGGATTTGTCCGCCCCGTTCCCCCTTTTCTCTTCACTATGGGTAGTGGGAGATATGAATGTTAGGCCTTTCATTTCTTATCTCTCCCCTAATGGTCCCTCTAATGACCACTCGCCCAACTGCCTTCTCTCCCCTTTCGGAACAGCAACCGGCCGAAATCCGCCCCACTAGTATAGAAGTAGCATGGCCGGTTACGGCCGGGTTAGGAACCAGAGTGTGCTTTTATTATCATTAAAGTACAACACTTTCAAAACTGTTTTCGATACCTGTAAATTCAAGAAACATTAGCATTATGAAAAATGCTACATAAGCAGTCTAGTTGAAATAATCTGAATCAACTAATTTCATCATGTTTAGCATTGTACAAGAAACTCTTCAGAGTGGAAATGTTTAGACATTCAGCTATGTCTTTGTTTATCTTACCATATAAAAAGGCATGTAAATTCAGACAATTAAAAGATGTTACCTCGAATTTGTTTTAAATTTCTAACAGACAACGATAGTGTAAAACATCTAATATATCAATAAGAATCTTCGCATATTTTTGATGCACAATGAAAGAATTACCAAATATACACAAATTCGTTCAAGCTCCCTGGCTAACCTTTAAGAAGTGGAAGCAGATACAAATATTTCCCATGGTTTCATGGACTTTAAGTTTCGCTTTGAGGCCCGGTCTGAGAGATAGATATGAATTGAAACCTTAATTATTTAACTGAACTATCATTGACAAGCACTTCTTTATAGAAATGGTTAGAATAGTTGCTCATAATTGCGCCCGCCGACACATTTTTCACCGTGTTGTTAGAGTGCCTGGAGTATAATGTTGTCAGTAGACAATAATTATGGCAGTTGTTTGGAGCAGCGAATTTATCGTGATGACTCAGTCCTTTTGCCACTCCAAAATACCAATCTATTGAGAGTCGATTATTTCTTTATGGCAAGTTTGAAGACGTTAATTTGCAATATTTCAATTGACTTTCTAGCGGACCTTGTCGATGAAATATGTGTTGTTCGCGTGTGTTATAATTACCGTTATCGAATTTATACCAGTGTCTTCATCGGCGCAACCAAGTCAGTATTACTCTTGTACAGTTTCGGTCAGCATTACTGTCAGCATTGTATCGTTAATTTTGGTCAATTTTGCAACTACTGCTGAAAAGAAGTACTTGTCAACAATGCTGCAAATAATTAATCTATGAATCTTTCCATTTCAATTTCTTTCTGAGATAGTGACTCACTACGACAGCAGCGCTCATACAATCCCGTAATAAATTACTTTTGCCGTGTGATCTATTTCTCCTTAATGTTGTACCCATGTTTTCTAAATCATTCGGCATACATACAATCAGAGATAAACACTCGGAGCAATACCCTACTAGCACAAGATGCTTTACAATATTCCTGCGATATCTTTACGATGTTGTGCGGAACTCAGAATATTGTAGCAACATCTTGGAGATATCAAAAATATCTTATACTAACAGGGTGTAGTACGAAATTAGGAATTACAGAGAGCCGACAGTGTCAGCACACGTGTCTGCTATCTACCTCTCGTATGCCAAAAGAAAAGAAGTGGGACTCTTAGAGGTTTATTGAATGTGTTGCGAAACATTCAAATAAGTGTGCTTCATCCGGTTTAGTTTAGTCATATTAACTTCTCGGTTTGAAGCAAAACAGAGTCTATTTTTGGAGAACCTCGCAATTTGCAACCACGGTCAAATGACGAAGAAGACACCTAACCTGGCACACATACACTTCAAACTTCCACATCCTCACCACACTGGGAGGTAGTTTGACACCTAGGTATGATTTGGCGTGCAGCAGACTATATGGTGGGTCTTCAGGTGGAATCAGGTCTCAGATCTGGAACCCTCCGGACCCGACGCCAAAACCTTACCACTAGTTCACCATGGCCCTAAGTGTGCATTGTCAATATTAAATTTGTTGTTTTTTTTCTTATTCCACTTGTTCTAGTCCTCAGCTAGACCAAATCCAAGAGTCCGTTCGCCCACAGAAAATCACGAACTATAGGCGAATGATTCATAGTAAAGGAGAAGAGTGCAGCTTCTGTTGGCACTATGCCTTGGACGCCCGAGGGAAGAAGTCTGACTTTGTCCATTGCCTTTATGCTTTAGCTGGGTATAATGGAATGGCCTTCACGCCTTGGGTGTCCCTGCAAGGAGAAAAAACTTCGAACGTACATCACCCAGGGTCACTACCCCTGTCACAATGAGGCAGCAAAGTAGGACTTTTGAGGGATCTTAAATTTGTCGAACATTAAAGCATTAAAATTTTACATGGTGCGAATACATGTTTGTCAACAAATACTTATTACAAATGAGACACTTATACAGGAGATACTAATATGTTAACTTTATGTACTTTTTATCAAGAAATATCATCAACTTATATCCCAAATACTCTCTCAAAATGTCAGACAGTAGTGAATTAACTTATGCAGATCATTTTCAATAGAGCAGTTACGTTGTATATTTACATGTACAATATATCTTGAATAAATTGTTGGTATTCCAATAAGTATTAAAAATGTGACGGTTTTCATTTCGCTATAAATGTTGTATAATTTTTTATGATTCTTTTAAGTTTCGTATGCATGCATTTTAGTTAATATTCCATAGTGTAAAATTCCAGAATGCTAAGGAAGAAACATTGTTTTTAAACATTGCCACAAAAACATGTCCATACTTACTTAGATCAAATCAAATCTCTTTGTGCAATTAAATTGCAGATTAATGCAAAGAAAGAATCTGTCAAAGTATAATTCAAGATTTCCCATTATTATTTTATGTAAAACCGAAACAATTCCAGGCTGTTTCACGCACTGCACAATATCGTGAAAGTTTTAGGAAACTATATGAATCCTAGATACATTTCTATAATGAAATAAACAATAAAAATACCATTTGAAGGTAGGAATATATTTATGATACAATACTTTCGACATGAAATTTTTTTCTAAAATATTTAAAATCCTTAAAAATCTGTATAAAACAATTTACAGACTAAAAAAGGTGATGGATGTAAAATTTAATTGAATCTATTAGATTAAGAAAAGCGATATATTTGCATATTGGCAAACAAAATAATGTGGATAGGCGAATATATTTTAAACAGAAAAAACAATCAATTATCAAATCACACCCTCGGCACGTACTCTGTTTTATTCAAAATGACACTAAAAAAAGATTCCATGAAAATATGTTATCTACATCCCAGTTACTTTAGCGAAAAATATTCAAAGAAAAGAAAAAATGTACAACAACTTTCATTTCCATTGTTTACATAACGTTTATGCTCAAAAATATGAAAGTCTGTGAATCGGTTTCAATTGAATTTGTTTTTAAAACACTTCCAGATTAAAATTCCTTTTCATATTTTGTTCTTATCTTTGTGTAAAGGTAAGTATGATTTATTAACACAGTACATTCCACGTTGAATTAAAGAACGTTTTTTTCTAGAATAATGAGCAGCAGGCATTCTTTTCTCTTGGGGAACTCAGATTAATTGAATTTATGGTTAGGTGTACGATTACGAGAGGTTTCATTTATTTGCTACCGGAAATAAATTCAAAACAATTCTTCATCTTCTTGACATTCATTAAACATTATAATTATTTCTAACAAAGACTACTTTAAAAATAAATTTTCATTACGGAGAAAGATCCTAAAAATTCTTTAAATGTGGATTTTGAGTCAAAGAATTCCTAGAAAAGAAAACCAGCGTCAATGACTAATAAATTTCGAGCGTGTTCTCTCCTATGGACGCTTTTCAAACGCTGTTGGTGTCATTAAATTAAAAGTTGTGTTTTTTTTTTCGAAGAGTCGAGAAACATAAGCAAGATAACAATTAATCACGCAGAATTCCCGGAGAGTAAACGCTTTTATGGAAGATAGTAAATTCCACGCTTTGTTTAACAATTTGAGTTGAATGCCGGGAGGAATGACAAGTCTTGTTGTATGAGAGACTGAATACCTAAAATTGCGATCGTTTGAAAAGATGCGGTATTAATGAGAGTTTAGAAAGGAAACAAAAATAACAGAATGAATAACTGTGTTTTTGTTCTCTATTTAAAATAAAACGGTTAATCTGTTTTTATTCCAGGATCAATAGTTAGACAAATACATTTAATCAGCACAAAAAATAAAATAAAATATTTTAAATTTACACCACTTTGACAGTACTATATATATTTTCATTGCAATAAATGGTTTAGTTAAAAACATTTGAGACCTTTAATTATTTATTAAGTTTAAATAAAGCTTATAATTTCGTTTTTTTTTATTGCCCACTCCTACCCTGCTTACCCAAAAGATGTAAACCATGTCACGAGTCGGCAAGAAGAAAAACAATATACGTAAAACAATACAATAAAAGTCATACAATGCAAAATAAAATGTCAATATACATACAGCAAACATAATAAATAATTCCAACATACATAATAAATAGGTAAAAATATAGGGGAAAGTCGGGTAAGATGGCGATCTTAAGCTTTGGGGATTTTTCCTGACCTCAATATTCATTGCAAGAAGATTATGGTTTCGGAATAATCTTCTTGCAACTCTTTATTTTAAAATGATATATTTTTAAAATTTAGTTTTCAAACTTAAGACCCCAAAATTTCAGTTTAGAAAAAAAAAAGTAATTTTCGTCATCTTACCCGACTGTGCGGGTAAGATGACGAAATTAGGGTGGAGGGGTTCGTCATCTTACCCTCCACGCAATTCGTAATTTTACCCGACTTCATATTTTTATTTCAAAAAAAACATTGAAGGACATCAGCTCATCAGAAAAATCAAAATAATACATCATGGAACGCGTTTTGATGAGTTCTTTGTGGATATCACATAAAAAATCAAAAATATTTACTCGGAGAACGCTATCCCTTACCAAGCAGCAACCAAAAGTTGCGTAGGAACAACTCAAAAACACAATACCGCGTATTGTGAATTACACTAATGTTTGGAATGTTTTGTTAATGGAATGTTTTGGTGTGACACGAGTAGCTGGCAGCTATAGGTCTCTGATGACGCAGAATCCGGGCATTCATCTAGGGTCATTTTCGAGAAAAATCTAATTCGTCATCTTAGACTTTTCGTCTTCATACCCGACTTTCCCCTTCATAATAAATAAATAAGCATACATAACAATAGGCAAATAATGAAAAATAAATAGAATGTAATAAATGGAAAATATAATTTAAAAAAATAAACAGGAAAAAGGAAACAAAATTAAATTATAAGAAGGACAACCTCATGCAAGACGGGCAAGAAATTAAAAGTACAATAAAAAAACCGAAGAAAAAGAGAGAGAAAAATATCTGAAATACACACACAATAATAATTTACTTTGTGTTGACAATGGATAGAATTTCTATTTTTGGTAAATCATTCCCCTTATTGTCATAGTGTCGGTTAAAATTGCATGTCTCTATCAGCCAACTTCATACTTAGTTGATTTCATATAGTGCCAAATGATCTGTTACTTATGAAACTAGAGTTTCAAATTTTAGAAACCACAAAATTCATAAGTATGAGTACTGCTACTTTATTATAAAGTTATAAAGGCACGCTAAAGTAGATGACATTATAGAAAAGCGCATACATTTCGCTTTCATCTGCTGCCAGTAGTTCAACCATCCCTCCATTCTCAATCTCCTTCCATTCGAACATCTTAATTAGCAAATTTTCTCTGTCGTGAAAATCATTATCTTAAGCGTATTAAGTAATTAAGTGTAGTACATTTGGAGTTCATTAAATTCTAGCTCAAGAATTTCGATACAGCCTGCAGTTTAATGGCTAGAGAATTACTAGTAGCCAAACAAACAAGCAATTTAAATTTATCGTCAGTCATTAAAAAATCAGAAACAGAAATATTATGCTATACAGTAACAATATCAGAAATACCAGAGGCGTCGTCTTTTGCCCGAGATGATGTTGTTACAAAGATCGTCCTGTGTGTTTACGGTGGAAACAGACCAACAAGCAGGATAATGGAAAAGAATTACTTTATTCCAGAGTATTCCGGAAAACACGAAGCGCAGGTAACACTAAAAAACAGCATTTGCACGAATTAGCAACGCAAACAGACAATAATTCACTAATAATAACAGCAACAGCACTTTCAATACCACTCGGCAGCTTCCTAGCTAGCACTGCGGATAAAACTCCAAAAAGAGATTCCAAAGGCGATCCCAGTCGATCCACACACACACAATCCCATGATCAGAGCACACGGTATTTATAGTCTCCCGAACAGGCGTGACGTCACATAAAATCGCCAAGAGGAATAAGGATCTTCGCCCCCTAATAGAGATATCAAGAAAATTCCATTAGTTTTTAGATCCTACATTTTGTCGCCACAGTCGCCAAGATAGGAGTCAATGGTTTCATTCCCCGGCATTCCTATACAAACCCCTGTAGAACTATCTTCCCAACCATAAGACTAATATTGCTGGGAAGCGACATTCCATATTCGTAACCATACTGTTCCTTCGATCTTTAACGTAGGTATATATATTCTGAATGTATACTGAATAAATATTAGATTTTGTAGCAGCAAAGTTATTCCTAAATTATATGGTTATCTATATCGTCGGAACTGAGTAAAATATTTAACTTAACTAATTATGATAGTAAAGCATTAATCTGAGACATGACGAGAGCAACGGATAATGCTTACTACAACGTGTATGAGATACACGTTATGAATATTGATTAATTTTTAACAGACTATTTTTGCGTTCATTACCATCTCTCCATGGGACAAAATTTAACCTGGGAATGTTTAATCTATTTCATATAAATAAAATTGCATATATGTAATAATTTCATTTTTATATTTTTTAAAAACTCTTCTTAACTTTTAATTCATAAAATTATTTCTACTTGCACTCTAGTGTACGAATAACTGTCACTGTAACTCGATGAGATCCGGATTCAACCGCTCTAAGCGTTCGGGAATTTTCCCGTTTCTCAACAGCATAAAAATGTTTGACGTCAACCCTCTTTCTCTTTTGTAACCATGTAACTCACTTTCAAAGACATGTTGCCTTCGAGCGCACTTTCTGAAGAATGGTCACTGCTTCGATCAACATGAATTAGCCTTCGAATACTGAAAATCCTCTATTATACCTGGAAAAAAAACCTGCACTTTAGTCTTTATATGGAATAAAAGTAAATTAAATCGACTACGACCTGCTTATTTAGAATAATGTTTCATATATTATTTCTATTAAAATTACTTGCCTTTATTAATATCCTTTGTTTAATTAAATTGGGGTTTAATTAACTGAGCAGTTAATTGACAAAGGTGGAATCTGACTTATGGTAAATATCTTCAGTTCGTTTAAATAATAAGTTAATCAGAACTCTAAGCAAAAATTTTATGTGCAAGTATTGTACATGTAATTTATTTATTGAATATTAGTTTAGCTTTTAATATTCGAAGAATAAATGAGTTCTTAAAAGTCTTTTCTTTATTTGTTTGATGCTTATGATTCAAACATACATTTTTTTACCCGCTTTTACTTTTTTGCTGCGAAGTCCATACATTAGAAGTTGTTCTAAAAATAAAAAAAGTTTGATTAGCAAGCAACAGAAAATTTAAAAATTAAAAAACATTAAAAAAGAAAAAAAACCTGGAAAAATATAATTGTGAAACAGAAGAAGTAATCAACGATGATAACAATACACCTTTTTGTACGCCAAACGCAGCAGCATCCATTATTTGCATCATACATTTTACTACAACTAACCAACTAATCACTAAAAAATTAAACAACAAATAATAATGTATAATATAAAGAGTTTAATTAATTTTTAATTAATTCAAGAAAATTTTTTTTAATAATTCGTTAAATTTTATCTATTGTAACTGTTTGATTATCAAGGTAACATAGTTTTATATTTATCCTCATGTTGTCTTCATTTTCGCAATACCTATACAATTAATTTCTGATTTGGATTATTTACTGAAGTTTAACGAAAATTAATCTACATTACAAATATTGTTATTTTTTATAATAATTTCTAAAACACCTTTTAAGAACGTGTTTGTATGTGTAGTTGCTGTTAGAAGACACTAGATTTCCATATAGAAATGAAGATGATCCCCCATAAAACACCATTCGCAATTTATAACTCGAAAGAAGGAGAAAGAAAGAGTAATTTTTTATTTATCATGGTCTTATAGAAGTATAAGAAAAGATGGAGGAACGTTCCACTAACTACCTTCATTTGGATATCCATTTTCCATTTTGTGAAAAATATGCCGTTCGTCGAACTACAAAACTCCATTTAAGAACATGCTTGTGTGTACAGTTGATATTAGAAGGCACTAGATTTCCATATAGAAATGAAGATGGTCCCCCAAAAAACAACATTCGCAATTTATAACTCGAAAGAAGGAGACAGAAAGAATAATGTTTTATTTATCATGGTGTTATAGAAGTATAAGAAAAGATGGAGGAATGTTCCACTAACTACCTTCATTTGGATATGGCCATTTTCCATTTTGCACGAAATATGCCGTTCGTCGAACTACAAAAGATTCTGTTCGAATACGAAGCTTATCATAGTATGTATTCCCTGAATTCCCTAATTTTTGTGGGCAGCGTGTGCTGCTAAAATCCTCGTTAATTACCATGCTTCGAAACACTTAAATGTTTTTCAATCTTAAAAAAGAACATTTCATTCTTTCCAATGCAGTTCATTTGTCTAAACATAAACCTGTGAAGCACAATGAATTTCTAAGATAAATGTTTTTAAAATATATGTTATCAAGAAAAAGCTTGATTTCAATGCAGTTACAAAAACATACCATCATACTTGAAAGAATTAAACGAAGCAAGTAATAAAAAAAGATTTGAAATCATTGCAAATATTTTAGGCTAAGAATTTTCATATGAAGACATTCAGACATAAAGAAATAGAATATGGTAGCTCTAAGTGGTCTGAGTTTATAAACCTCAAAAGTTTCGTCTTTCGCTAAACCTTTTGATCTACTATAGTCCTGCTAATTGCGAGCAATCACCTGCAAGTCCGTTAGTTCAAAACTCTTTTAAGAGCTTTACCTTTCCTAAGATTTTTACTTTACTAAAAAGGATGGAATTTCCAAGTAAAATATATAAGCCGAAATTCAATGCCACAAAAGGAAAAAGCATACTTCCAAGTATTAAGAAACAGCGAGAAACATTTTATTATAAGCTAGAGTGATTGCTTTGAAGGTAAGGACGAAGGCTAAATGTTGAAGACTCGTTCGTGAAATTCTTTGAACATATGTATACCTGCAGAATCTGAAATTTTTGAAATAACATATACGATGAAATCTGAAACGATGTTTGATAGTTTACCGAAATAGTTGAAGCAAGTAACAAAATATGTTTGTAAGAGCAATAAAATGTAGAAAAAATTAGAGAAACCCGTAAATTGTATTTTGAAAATTAATTTAAACCAACTGATTAATGGTTATTTGTACACTTATTTTGAATGTTTCTAAGTATTTTGAAGCATAGATATTTATTATTGAGAAAGCATTCTGGTTATATAACTTAAAGTAATTCTTTTAACAATCTTTTGAAAGGGTTTTCAGGAGTTCTTAATGTAATATTGTTTTAATTTGTTACGGTTGCTTAAGCCCGAATTGTTGACAAAATCGCCTGCCAAATTTCATCCATGTGGCTTGTTACATTTTTGACCATTGGGGTTCGAATACACATGGATGGAAAGGCAGATATTCTTCCCTTTGATAGATCTCGCATCCATGGGGTGGCGTTAATGCACATGGATGGATAGGAAGATATTCTTCCCTTTGATGGATTTCGCATACACATGGATGGAAAGATACATATTCTACCTCTTGATAGATTTCGCATGCACATGGATGGAAAGGCAGATATTCTTCCCTTTGATGGATTTCGCATCCATGGGGTGGCATTAATGCACATGGATGGGTAGGAAGATATTCTTCCCTTTGATGGATTTCGCATACACATGGATGGAAAAATAGATATTCTACCTCTTGATAGATTTCGCATGCACATGGATGAAATGGCAGATATTCTTCCCTTTGATGAATTTCGCATACATATGGAAGGATAGGCAGATATTGTATCTTTTGATGGATTTCGTATGCAACATGGAGGAAAAGGCAGATATTCTTCCCTTTGATAGATTTCGCATACACATGGATGGAAAGATAGGTACTCTACACTTTGATGGATTCCGCATGCACATGGATAGAAAGGCAGATATTCTACCCTTTGATGGATTTCGCATCAACATGGGTGGAAAGGCAGATATTCTTCCCTTTGATGGATTTCGCATGCACATGGAAGGATAGGCAGATATTCTACCCTTTGATTTATTTAGAATATACATTGATGGAAAGCCAGATATTCTTCACTTTGATGGATTTCGCTTTTATTTTTTGATTATGCGATTTTATTGACGATTTTTTTTATTTCTTTATTCGCATTATCTGAATCATTAAATGCATCATCCATTTGACTGATAGATAGATAGAAGAGAAATGATCTTACTTATGGAACAAATCTACCCATCGGGGGATCACCGCGAGTTCACGAATGAGAAGCTGCCGTATAAGTAAGCAGGTTCTCGCCTCCGCTGATGGCACAATAATGGTAGTGTGGCTCTTAGCGACCACCTCCGGAGAAGGTCGTACCCCGGTAAAACGGTTGGTTGCCGCATGGGCCGCTCGTAATGGGGAATATTATGCGGGGCCACAGTGCCTGACTATCTGTTGCGGAAGCCGGTCTTTCATGTAAACCCGGACGCTAAGGTGGGGCGGGGTATTATTCCTTTGTGCTTATGGAGCAAATCTACTCCCACCTGGGGGAGCCACAAATATGTGGATATGAGAAGTCGCCGGATAAGTAAGCGGGTTCTCGCTCTTGATCGTGGGTACAGTAATGGGAGGCTATGGGTTCCTCCTCCAGTGATAGTACGTAACTCCTTCGGGAGGGGTCGCGCCGTGGAAAGGTGATTGGCTACTAGGACTCCGGCCTCAGTACTCGAAGCTATTGAGACGGCAGTCATTCAGATTCCCGGATGCCGAGGCAGGACGGGTGATCTAGATTCTTATGGTTACGTAGCAAATCTTTATTTCTGTTTCGTATTAGAAAAATTTGCTGCCCACTTTGTATATATTATACGAATTTTTGTTTCATAAAAATGTTTTCGTTATTAGGTAATCTGGAATCCCTAGGATAGGGTTGTTCGTCCTTTTTAAATCCGAAAAAAGCTTTTCAATTAATTATTAATTTGACTAAACGCAAATATTTAAAAGCATTAGCTAATATAAATCCCGCAAGTTAAATAAAATAATCAAGAATATGTTCTATAACTACAATTGTGAGAAAAATTATTCATTCTCTGATTTGGATTAATTGTTTTGGAGATTCAAATTTAAATGCAGATTTCAGCGAAACTACATTAAGAAAATTAGTTTAATAAAGTAATTCTTAACGAAGCATCGTCCATATGGTTTGCAGAATCTTTGCTTGCTTAGTTCTACGTTAAAATGCTTGTCGACAAAGAAAACCATGTCATCATTATTTTTAACCCTCTCACACCAAGTGAGGCGGTCCCGGGCGGTCTAAAAATTACAGCTTAAGAGCAACGAAGGCAGATCTGAGGGGGTTGGCTTCTTTTGAGGTGAGGTTGCAAGATCACTTTAGAAGATAAGAGCGGTAGGGGGTCCAATTATCCTTGCCAACCACAGCCCATTTCCGTGCGCCTTAAGATAATATTATAGAAGGTGATAGGGTAAATGACCACCCAGGGTGGGAGAATCCAATTCATATCGCTTCCTCCCAAAAAGTCCCGGCTTTAATTCTTTAATCCCGAGGTGATTTCTTTCTTTTAGCTCCTTTAAACCCGGGACTTTTTGGGAGGAAGCGATATGACTTGGATCCTCACAACCTGGGTGGTCATTTATCCTATCACCTGCTATAACCTTCCCTTAAGGCGCACGGAAATGGGCTGTGGTTGGCAAGGATAATTGCACCCCTACGGCGCTTATCTCCTAAGCGATCTCAGAACCTAACCTCCCTTCAAAAGGAGCAAACCGCCTCAGACCGGCCTTCGTCGCTGCTAAGGGGAAATTTTTAGACCGCCCGGGACCGTCTCGCTCGGTGTGAGAGGGTTAAAGGAGCTAGAAGAAAAAAGTCGCGTCAGGATTAAAGAGTTAAAGAATTGATATAACAAAATTTTTAGACCGCCCGGGACCGCCTCGCTCGGTGTGAGAGGGTTAAAGGAGCTAGAAGATAAAAGTCGCGTCAGGATTAAAGAGTTAAAGAATTGATATAACAAAATTTTAAGAATAGAAAGAGCTTTCCATTACGTCCCTAAATATTTTTGTTCAGAATTTACAATATACTTATTTATTTTTAAAACTTTTGATGGGAAACTTCTCATTGTTTAAATTACGCCCGATTTTATTTGAGTTTTCTTTTCTGGTTTAGTTTGAATATATTCTAAATTCGACTTAAAATCACTTCGCAAACCAAATTACTTAAGAATTCGAGCCAAATAGTAAGAGTAACGATAGCATCAAAAGTTTTCCCTCAAAATGCAACTGTAAATTCAGCGTTTTTCGGTTTTAATCTTAGGGATACGGAAATGAGCATTTTTATTCTTGGTCTGTTGTGGTCATACCTGGATCTTAAGTATATTCTTTATACATTAGCACAAGATAATGTACGTTATCTCCACGATGTTGTTCGATAATTTAAATTTCGCACAATATCGTGAAGATATCGTAGCAATATTGTTGCACGTCTTGTGCTAATAGGGATAAACGAAATATTAAAAGATTCTAAGTGAAGATATAAGGAAAAAGGAAAGGAAAAAATGATATTATAAAATATGATGGCCAATTGATAGAATCAAAATATTTCCCTCAAAATGCAACTGTAAATTCAGCGGTTTTCTATTTTAGTCTTATTGATACGGAAATGAGCATTTTTATTCTTTGTCTGTGGTGGTCATGCCTGGATCTTAAGTATATTCTTTACATATTAGCAAAAGATAATGTACGTTGTCTTCACGATGTTGTTCGATAATTTAAATTTCGCACAATATCGTAAAGATATTGCGAAAAAAATAAATGTAATGAATGTAAATGCAGCGTTTTTCGGTTTAGTCTTGATGACGCGGAAATGAGCATTTTTATTCTTTGTCTGCTGTGGTCATACATCGATCTTAAGTATATTCTTTATATATTAGCACAAGATAATGTATGTTATCTGCACGATGTTGTTCGATAATTTAAATTTCGCACAATATCGTTAAGATATCTTAGCAATATCGTTGGACGTCTTGTGCTAATAGGAATAAATGAAATATAAAAATATTCTAAGTGAAGAGATAAGGAAAAAAGGAGCGGAAAAAATATCAATTTAAAATTCCTGAATATCATTGGTCCATTAACTTACATCTATATATTTTCAAAGATTGGAAATTTGCAGTTTGTAACAAGCAATTCATTTAATTAATTACTATGAATATCAACTACATTGGCCAAACTTTTCATCTTTTCAAATATTTAATCCTTATTATGTCAAGATAAAGGAGCATTAATAAGAATTTTGAGGTTTTTCATTTTATTGATCAGCTTCAGGTAAATTGTCTATCAATCAGTAGCCGCAATAGGTTTGACAGGCAGCAATTAAATGACACTTTCCAATAACTAATCTCTCAATTCAACTGTAAAGTTAAACGCCGAATTTCGCGGAATGTATGAGCTTAAATACACTTGGAATAATTAATTTATTTAATACGAAAGAAATAATCTTTATACTATTTAAAGATAATTTGAAAATTGATAAAAAAATATTTTTGTCAACTTTTTTTCCGTTATCAAGTAGCTCCCCATGGTTCAGAGAAATTGGTTGTAAAAGAAGAAAATAATGCGTTATAGGAATTTTAGAGCTGAATCATTTTCTTTAAAGGCCCTTTGAAAGTAGTAAACGCTTGCGCAAAAAATCTAGATCCTGCAGATTAATGATCTCAAGTAAAAAGTTTTAAAGCATGTCAATAATGAGTTTCACCCATCTTCAAATATACGAGTCGTAAAATCTCATTACTGAATATAAAATCTTCTTTCTTCAAATTTAAAATATGCTTCTGAATATTAGGTTTGCTTCTTCTTTTTACATATAGATGGCAGCACGAACAACCTCATGAAATTTTGCTGTAAAATGTATGGTTTGTTTCAGTATATGATCTAATAAGAATATTGCTACGGTTCTTTTAACAAAACAAATACCACGCAAAATGGCATCCGCTTCTTTAGTCAAAAATACCACAGGTTTCTTATCAGTTTCGTAGCTGATAAGATTCGTCGGTTATCAATACACAAATTTTGAAGGAAAAAAAATGCATACTATTATATATGTTACGGTTAATGTGGATAATCGGTAATTAAGCATAATAACCGGTTATTATGCATAACAACAAGTTAAGCCGGTTCAAGTGGATAATTTAAATCTTATAATTAATTTTATAATAATTAAATTTTAATAATTTAATTATTTTTTCATTAACCGATTATTATGCATAATTACCAATGACGTTCGGTCAATGAGATAATTTTCAACGGAGTAGCTTTCGGCTCCTCTAATATCCTCTAGAGTTGGTCTTAAAATTTAATTTTAGTTAAATGTTTTTAAATAGAATTTTTATTTATTTAGTGATTTTATATTTCCGCAATTACGTAATTGAGCGATTTTTTATTCATTTATGAATTTAAAAAAATCGTTTGCTTAGAATTTGATGAAGTCGCTTGTTCATATTTTGGAATTCATCTTTAGAAATCTGTCTTCGCTTGGGTGTGGTTTTTTTTATTCTTCGCATCATTCTTTTTTCTTTTTTTTAAATCCAGATTGTTTCTTCCCAATTGCAAATATTAGAACTGAGTAAATCTATTAATTCTTTACTATTCCTTGTTCTGAAAAACATTTGCCGCTAGTAGCCAAGTACTAAAGGCAAATGCTTTATATTTTTTTTTACAATCTCTGATATACCAGTGTTCTTCTCTACTTTTTTCAATTTTATAACATTAAATGAGCTAGCGAAGCTACTAGGTTCCGGCTCCCATTGTTAGCAAAGCCGTAGGATGTTTTTTTAGTTTAAAAAAATCTGCCCGGTACCCATTTCAGATGTTGCAGGCATCGCAATCACAATTTTTCCTGCTTCACTTGAATATTTTAAAAAACACAGATTCCTTACATTCAATGAGCTAGCGAAGCTAATAGGTTCCGGCTTCCGCTGCTAGCGAAGCAGTAGGATGTTTTCTTAACTTAAAAAAATCTGCCCGGTGCTCATTTCTGATGCCGCATGCAACGCGAGGGCAGTTGAAATACTACATTTGAAACAGGACATCGTACAAAGACAAACCGTAACCTGTCGCATGTTCAATAGTTTTTAAAAACGTGGCATTAAATAATAATGGAATCAAAATATGAAAACAACCAAAGTCATTCGTTCAACACAAAACGTTTATTACTAGAGTAAGAAGAAACCAAAAAAAAAACCCGATCAATTAACATTTAAAATTAGTTTACAGTTAAATGTAAAAATTAGTTAAAGTACTAGAGACCTGAAACATTATCGTATGACAGAAAAATTAAGTCAGAGTTGATTATTCAGTGAATTTTGCTTAATTAATCACATTTACCAATGAAGTTTGGCCAATAATATCACATGTCAATGTAATTAATTGCATTGACCGAACTAAATAATTATGCATAATAACCGGTTAATGGGGTAAATTATCATAAATTATCCACTTTAACCGGCTTAACTTGGTTATTATGCACAATAACCGGTTAGTATGCATAATTACCGCATTTATTAAGCGTATTAACCAGTTACCCACATTAATCATAACAAATACAACGGAATGTCATTATTCTGTGAAAAGTATCAGAAGTGGAATTAAAATTAATTTTTCTAAAATAAGCACCAATAATATTTTCATAAACAGTTGTCAGCATTATTAATTAAATGTATTTTAATATAATTCTTTCCTTATATTATGAAGTATTAATTTGAAGCACTAATACAATTCACAATGAGCAAACATAGCGTTTTCAGCATGAAGTTTCAGTTGTATAAGTGAAGTATACGTTGCAATCGGCATAAAGACAATTTTTTGTTTAAATGCGCAGACAAACATACTAAGAAGATGATACAATAAAGGAATTCGAAACGCGAAATTTCTCCAAACTATAGTTAAAAATTTTAGTTCATTGCAGCGTGAGCACACTTCTGAAGTAGTTAGATTCCTAAAAGACGAATCGAAATCATGGCTATATGAAAAACCAGAAACGAACTTACGTGATAGATGGCATTAGAGAAACTCTATGCTATACTAAAACTTTCAATAAATTTTTGACAGGAAAACGTCGTTCCGTTCGTTACAGTGATAGTCGGTCGAATTTTCTTGTGTGACAAAATACCGTCAGATTTGAATCGCTAATAACTACGAGACTAATAATCCGAAAAGAATGGTTGACCCCGCAAAGGATAGATCATATCTGTAAGAGTTTGTCGCACAGTATTTGTTTTGTCTGTGACGTCATCGTACCAGTGTAGGCCTTTGCGCGTGATTGTTATGAATTAGCTTTATGTAAGGTCACAAATAAGTGTAGCGTGGAAACTCATTTAGCTAGGAGGTTGATTCTGGTGCCATTTTAAAGAGCTCGAGGAGCATTATTAGAAACCAAAGTGAGACAATAAAAATATTTATCAGAATATAAGTAAAAATCGGTATTAAATTGAAAATCTCAAACTCCGCATTTTTTTATTATAACATGCAGAGTTTTCTTTCGAAATATACGAAACTTACAGAATACTTGACAATACGTAAAAGAAACATTGTATTAAAATTTGAATTCAAAAATTTGAATATTACGGAAAATATGAGCATTTGTATTAAATAATGTTTCACTGCGCATACGCGAAATGTAGTTCTATATACTGTCAACAGATGGCGCCTATCAGATGCTACTCTAAATAAAACATAAGAAAGGCGCAGTTCGGGTCCGCGACGTAGATTTTTTGTGAAAACATCGGGATGAAATCATAAAACAAGTGTTTCGTATAATATGTAATTTAATTATCAATCTCTTTAATACAATATTTCCGCAGAGCAGCATGATGGTTAAAGAATAGATAAATCACAAGTTTATCACATGTAGCAAGGGTCTGTGGTAGCTTGTGATTTATCCTTTCTGTAACCATTATACTACGCTGTGTAAATATTGTATTAAACAGCTTGATAATTTAATTACATATTAATACGAAACACTTCTTTTATGATTTCCTCCCAGCATTCTGCGGACCCGAACTGCGCCTTTCTTATTGTTTTTTTTTATATCTATAGGGGAATATATGTCAGGGACAACGTAGTAGAAGCCATGTATGACAGTGTTGAAGGATACTATTAACGAATATTTCTGGAGAAATTTTTTGATGAGCAACAGATCCGACAGCAGCATCAAACTGAAACATGGTGAGTCACTGATTCAACAATGACGGTCGTCAGAAACTAAACGTGACATTTTATCAATGGTTTATTGGACGTCCAATTTATGAGTGCTCTCATACATTGAACGACAAAATTGCCGCATCTGTCTTTCCATTATTATTTTGAAGGTGTTACCTGAAATGTTTTGTGTACGACAATCAGTTGATACTTGGCCATACTTGTGGACAAGAAGACAAAGTATAAGTACATATATAGATCCATTTTTAAAGCAAAATATAGCACAGGCAGGGCCATCTTAACTAATTTTAACGCCCTGAGGTAAAATAATTTTGCGGCCCCATCAGACGAGTAACTAGCAATTCAACGCCTCTGGTCCAACGAGAATGCCTAGTTAATAATATAATGGACCTTATACACCGTTTGGGTTCGAGAGTATAGAAAAACAGCTGTGGCGGGATAATCAAAACGATCGGCCTATAAGTGACTCAGAGTTTGAGTTTGAGTTTGGTTTTGTGGCGCAAGAGCCATAGATTTGACCATTAGTGACTCAGAAATAAAAGCAGTTCGGAGTCGGTTGTTAAATGGGTCTATTCTGGTACCCCCGGTTGGGTTGGGTTGGGTTCCGTTGTTAACGTGCGGAAACCAACCCAGCTCCCAACCCAACCGGGGGTACCAGAATAGACCCCTAAGACTGACCGCTGTCTGCCGCCGTCAGGTCACGTGTCAGAGGATGTGACGTCACATGCATAAGGTCCATTGATTGAAAAGTAATCTGTTCTATGATTAACTCTTTAATCCCGAGGCGACTTTTTTCTCCTAGCTCCTTTAATACCATACTGTTTTGGGGAAGCGACATGAATTGGACTCTCCCAACCTGGGTGGTCATTTACTCCACCACCCCATATAACCTTCCCTTAAGGCGCACGGAAATAGGCTATGGTTTGCAAGGATAATTGCACCCCCTGTAACGCGCTTATCTCTGAACCCATTTCAGAACCTCACCCCCTCAAAAGAAGCCAACCGCCTCATACCGGCCTACGTCGCTGTTAAGGGGGAATTTTTAGACTGCCCGGGACCGCCTCATTCCGCGTGACAGGGTTAAAGCCTTGCAGTTTTTCAAAGCAGCGCCTTTTCAAAACAGGATTTTACCAGCCAACTTTCGCTATCCCTCATCGTATGCATTACTAGTTTTAACGGCTACATTACATATAAAGTATTTTTTTAAATTTTCTTCTCAATATTTATAAAACACACTATTATTATAATATATTACACTAAATTATAATAAAATTATAATATATTTAAATTAATATAATAAACGCTTTGTATTCTATTTAACATTTTTATTAATTATTTAATTGACACAAAAATATGTAATTTAATTTATAGTATAAGTAAAGATACAAAGGTTTATATGACATTATAAAATCGATAGATGTCTAGTTAGGGGCCGTTCAAATATAACGTAAGCATGTTTTTGGTATTTTTGACACCCCCCTCCCCCCTTGTCAGCAAAAATAAGCAAATCGCAAACCCCCCTCATATAATTACGTAAGCAAACTGCAACCCCTCCCCCCCGTTCTTTTTTTTATTTTTGCAAAATTTATAACTGTAATAATCTAATTTTAAAAATTTTAGGACTTAATTCAAATAAAAAACTCTAACACGGCTTAAAATGAAAAATAAAATGTAAGTTTAATTTCCTTACAATTTCAAGTTTAAGCTTACAAAAATCAAGTTTCATTTTCTTTTGCCAAATTTAACTTTTTTTCAAATTTAATTTTTTTAAATTAAATTATTTGTGTAAGTTACAAGAGATTTTCAGAAATAAAGTGATTTTATTGTCTTACGTAAGCATCACTCATACTCCCCCTCCCCCCTTGTCAGCAAAAATAAGCAAATCGCAAACCCCCTCCCTCCCCCTGAGTGCTTACGTAATATTTGAACGGCTCCTTACAAGCCCTAATCATGTTTTTATTTTTAGCAAATTAAAAATTATAATTTAAAAAATGCTTGGTTCAAAGTTAGAATAAAATCAGTCCAGTAAGCTTTTAGGCGCCTTTGGCGTCCCTGGGCTACAGCCCAATTAGGCCAATGGGTAAAACAGCCCTTCACCCATGTATAATTGTGCATATTATTACCTTTAGTGGCGCGAAGAGTTAAGTGGAAATTAGAATAAGATAACAAAAAAGTTAAAATAAAATCAGTTCAGTATGCTTTTAGGCGCCTTTGGCGTCCCTGGGCTACAGCCCAATTAGGTCAATGGGTAAAACAGCCCTTCACACATGTATAATTGTGCTTCTTATTACCTTTAATGGCGCGAAGAGTTAAGTTGAAATTAGAATAAGATAACAAAAGTCCTGAACTTTCTGTTTTTTCATACACTCTCATGGGGTTTTTTTTTTTGGGAAGGGAATCATGCGGAAAATTTATTTTAGCAGGTTGGGTAGTTTTTTGGGTAATTCGAATTCGATAATTGATTGAAGGAGATTTATCGTTTATCACTAATGATATATCTCAAGTAATTTTTTTATTATTTTTAATCTTGATGTGGGTGTTTCTGCAAATGCGACGGTAACTAGTACGATCAATATAAATGAAGACTCAAATCAGTATTAATTATTTTACGTATAGTTGAAATTGAGCAAGTCACTGAATTTTAAACAGATTTAGAGCTCTTAGATTTTATCTTAAAATTAAAGATCTTATCTTAAAAATATTGTTAGAAGTTCACCTCTTTATTTAGATGCAAATTTTGACGACTTTTCCTTTATTATCAACAATAATACTTATTCTGTCTCTAAAAATGCAGATTCTATGGCTCTGAAAACTTTTTTGAAATACAAATATTAAATTTCTCTTCGGAAAAAATGAAAACGTAATCTTTTATCCACTTTATTTACAAACGCCATTTTGGAATTAAAGATTTAATTTGTCATGTCAAATAATAACTTAATATCTGAGAAAATATTTATGGAAAACTTTTAACTATTTTAAACCAAACGACTGAGTAACATATTATTCCATTAAAAACGTTAGAAAGGGTGTGAAAATACGCCTTCTGTGTTTTTTTATTATTATTTAAAACACCAAATATCATTGCATAAGAAAAGAATATAATTCAACAAAGTTCTATGGAGAGAGTATTTTAGATAATATGCTGTACATGTAAAAATACAAAACTAGGAATGTCAATAAAATTCTAATCCTTACAATTCCGAGAAGCTGAAATATTATTCAACAAATAATTCGGTTATAAAACTTTATATAGTAAACGAAAATTGTTATCGCTGCATAAAAAAAAACTGATCAAGATATTTAGATAAAGAAAACAAAAAGGCTGATAAATGCTGATCCAATCCAATTTCTTTCTTGAAATGACAACCGCCTGAGAGCGATAAAAATATGACGCAACTGTATTCCATATTTTGTCTGTTAAACAGTTCAAAGTTCATTTGGCAGGAAACGGAAAGTAAAAGGGTGAGCAGTCAGGTCGCCGGCATTTACTGAAGACAACAGAGTGTTTACTAGGATTCAAGCGCATATTTACGGATCCTACTATGGTTTGGATTGAGGTCGCTTTTCATTGGCTCTCAGCGTCACGTGACTTCGCTTGCTTCAGAATGGCGTCATAGGAGCGCGCTTAGTTTGGATTTCGATTTTTGTCTTAGCTATTGTATCATGGAGAAACCAATAGTATCTTCTTGAATTCATCATTCCCTTTAGAAATATCCAAATAATCGTAATTAAAAGATAATTTTGGTTTTTCCATGATACAGTAGCAAAGACAAAAATCGAAATCCAAACTAAGCGCGCTCCTATGACATCATTCAGAAGCAAGCGAAGTCACGTGACGCTGAGAGCCAATGAAAATCGACCTCAATCCAAATCATAGTGGGATCCGTAAATACGCGATTCAAGCAGGAAACGGGAAGCAGAAGGTTGAGAAGTCAGATCGCCGGCATTTACTGAAGAGAACAGAGTGTTTACTAGGATTCAAGAAGGAAAAGGAAAGTAGAAGGGTAAGCAGTCAGATCGTTCGCATTTACTGAAGAGAACAGAGTGTTTACTAGGATTCAAGCAGGAAACGGAAAGCAGAAGCTTGAGAAGTCAGATCGCCGGCATTTACTGAAGAGAACAGAGTGTTTACTAGGATTCAAGCAGGAAACGGAAAGCAGAAGGTTGAGAAGTCAGATCGCCGGCATTTACTGAAGAGAACAGAGTGTTTACTAGGATTCAAGGAGGAAAAGGGAAGTAGAAGGGTAAGCAGTCAGATCGTTCGCATTTACTGAAGAGAACAGAGTGTTTACTAGGATTCAAGAAGGAAAAGGGAAGTAGAAGGGTAAGAAGTCAGATCGCTGGCATTTACTGAAAAGAACAAAGTGTTCACTAGGATTCAAGAATTACCAGTTGAATGTAAGTTTCTGGCCGCTCCATTTATACTTCAAAAGAATATTGATAGTGAGAAAGAATATGAAGGAATTTATTTTTATTTGGAATATCGAGAATATCAGCTACTCATGGCACAAGATAGGAGAATCCATCATCAGTCCATCATTCACAGCAGGTCCAATACACAATTCTGTTTGGACTCTTCAATTGTATCCAAGGGGTGAATTTGACACTGATTATTTCAGCTTGTATCTAGGAAGAGGTGTTGATTTTGGTCCAGTAAACTTATCAATCAATTTTGAGTTTTCTTGCATCTCCTCTGAGAATTTACCGCTAAATTCTTATACATTTACAGAAGCTGATGTGTCTTTCAGTATGACTAGTGGATTTGGGCATCCGCGTTTCGTGAGATGTCATGAAGTATTCATTAAAAGAAAAGATTTGTATTTGCCACGTGACGTCCTAACATTGCGTTGCCGAATGTGGAAAGATGAAGGTATTGTAAAGGAATTCGGACAAAGTGTCGGGCATACCCGTCTGCAGATCGAACGTATTTTGTTAATGGAGAACACCAATCCTAAATTTGCAGATGAGAACATTGTTTACATTCACTCGAAGCGTCAAAATAAATCTCTAATATCAATCAGCATTCTGCATTGTGAAGATTCGATCAAAATTGTAATAAATCCGACCAATGTCGAATATATCAAGTTCTCCGTTTTAAAACTATCGTTCTATAATAAAACTATTAGAAAAATTCTTTGTGAACACGTGAGTTCTTGGTTAGGTGCGCCTAGACAAGAATTCTGGAGATTGCAGCTGGAGGCTGGAAATGAGGATTCAGTTCAGAATAATGTAGAGCTACTTGGCGAGTTCGTTTATTCAAATGGGGAGGTGACTAAACACTTAGAAAATAACTATCCATACTCATCTAGATTACCAGAACTTGTTTCCAAATATATAAGTAGTCATATCCCCAGTGGAAATCTATCGGACAGCCCAGGAATTTCTCAAAATCTGTGGAATTTGTATGTGGAACATGTTCTTTGTGATTTTGAAATTAAGACTCGAACGAGCTCACTATTCGTCCACAAAATTGTTCTGTGTGCTCGTTCTCCTGTATTTTTAGCTATGTTAACTGGTGATATGAAAGAAAAGAGAAATGAATGCGTTGAGATAAATGATATTGCGGATAATATTCTGGAGAAGTTTCTCCTGTTTCTTTACACCGATAGCTTTGAAAATCTCGAATGGGAAGCAGCCATCAGTCTTTATTATGCTGCTGACAAATACCAAGTAGAACGATTGAAAATTTTGTGCTGTTCTTACTTATTGAAGAATGTGGATGTTGACAATGTTTGCGAATTATTGATGCTAGCTGATGAACATCACGATTCTTGTTTCAAAAGTAGAGTGGAGGATTTTATTCTACAAAACGACGAGAAGATATTCAGGTCATCGACCTGGAAGCAGTTTGTTGATGAACAACCATTTCTGCCGGCCAAGACTATGCTCTTGAAATATGATGAAGAAAGAGGTAATTTTTTTTTTATTTTTAAAATTTTACGTCGTATTTATTAGAGGCCTAACATTTATTTATCTGCTCTCTTTCATTTTTCCTATCGTCAGGATATTTATTTTAAAAAAAATGGTTACGTATATAAATGTATCGAAAATTATCTTTGCGTTTTTTGTTTATAATAATAGTGACTATCCTTCTGATATTTTGCGAAGAATTAATTTTTAATATCAATTAATTTTCAATCTTAAATAACGGTCAAGAAATTCTGAAGACTATTTAATATTTGTTATTGAATAATTTCCTATTGTAAATCTGTCAAAAGGTAAGTTTTTTTATCGATCTTCATTTCTACGTTTGATTAAGCGGCAACTCAAAAAACGCGGTTAACCTGGAGTTTACGGTACACTCTTACTTCGTTCCTCTAAAGATCGCCAAATCTTTGACGCCAAAAAGGGCGATGAGAGAACAATTGTTTTGGATGCGTCTCGATGTTTTTAACGAGTGACAAGCGCGCCGGCACAAATTTTACAACAAATCCTGCATCGTATTACATAAATACATCGTGCTGTTTCACAAAAATATAGTTTTTATGTATGCTATCTGTATTTATTAGCTTAATAGTAAACAAAGATTTTATAAATAAAAATTGCACTTAAATTTATAAAAGAACGATATAAATATGTAATACGATGCACAATGCAAGCATCTCTTGAAAACGCGCGCCCACTAGAATGTTAAATAATACGCGAATTTTTCAGAAAAGATTATATAATGGGGTCTATTCTGGTACCCCCGGTTGGACTATAATTTTTAACGTGTATTCGCATTATCATCAGTTTTATTTATTAGTTTTTACTTCTTACACCGATAGACTCATTAGGTTTTTTTTAGATATAATTATTCATTTATTCTTGAGTTCTCTCTTAGGTTTACTGCACATCATTTCTTCCTTTGGTTATGTAATAAATCATTCATTTATTTAATTTATTCTCAATGTAGTAAATCATCTCGTCTAGACTAATTCTGAGACTAATAAAATAGCTTAATTATTAAAAAATTCATTATATCTGATTTTATTTTTCTTTCTCACTTGAAATAAAATGTATTGGAGTCCATTTGTTACTATTTATGTAAATTAACCCGCATATGTATTTAAACCAGCGGGAGTGGTCTGCCCTAAACTTTCTCGTATAGTTCTCGAAAAATGTGCTGTTTCCCCTCCCCCCGCGTGGATAAAAAAATTCGAACCTATTGCAACCCAGGATCCAATGACTATCAGAAAATATTTAGGTAAAAAATCAAATTCGAAGAGATGCGTTCCGATTAACGGGTCTATTCTGGTACCCCCGGTTGGGTTGGGAGACGTCACTTTTCCCGGCCCTTAACAACGGAAAAAGTGACGTCTCCCAACCCAACCGGGGGTACCAGAATAGACCCCTAAGTTGACACTGGAGTCGATTTTTGTGGCTTTTCACAATGCGAAGGCTTGTAAAAGATTGAGGTGATCTTTTATACTCCGAGAAGATATTTAGGGGGAGGGTGGGAATATATAACTGCAGTACCCTTCTTTACCCCTTAACATACAATGACGACTCCGACACGCATCGAATTATAGAAGTTTTGCTATTGAAATTCGTATTTAAGTCAACGTAACAATTAATTTTAAATACAAAAATCACCTGGACACGCCTAACACCATTGGAATAGAAAGACTTCAAAATACGGGAACGCCCGATTTTCTCTTTCAAAGATAACTGAAATTCACTTCCCTCTCAAAAACCGCAATGACAGCTGGCACCCTCCGAATTCTAAGAACCCCAACCCCTATTCCCCAAACCTTCTGAGCGAGCCACTCTAACCAAGAAAGCTCGAGCTACAGGTGTGAAGTCAATTCGCAGTGATATCTGGACGTTTCGGAGGTCCACCGTCTTTTGCTTGAAGGGATGATCCCGTATCTATAGAGTTAAATGCCTCAATTATCCTTAACCTTCCAGCGGGTGCGCGTTTTCAAGAGATGCTTGCAGTGGCGAATCCAGGGGAGGGGCTATCGGGCTGCAGACCCCCCCAGAACTAAACCAAAATTCTTGATTTAATTTAAAATCACTACAACTGTTTGATCTTAATTTTATTTTTAAAAAATAATAATAAAATCGTGACAACAGTGCTTTCTGACTTAACAGGCTCGAAAATTTTCCTACTTTTCTAGTCATTCCACTTGCACTTGTAGCGTTGGCGCGGTCGAAAACATTTTTTGGCCAGTTATTTCACTGTATTTTTTTATTAAATTATCGAAAGTATTGTAGTGTTCTTTATTATTCTTATTGTCAGGAGAGGAAAGCCTGTAAAGTTGAAATGTTTTGGTTTATATAAGCCATGAGGTTTGACATTCGTCGCTACAATACCTTAAGGACCTCAGCCTCCCCCAAAAAAAAAACAGACCCGAATCCTGATTTGCCACTGATGCTTGCATTGTGCATCGTATTACATATTTATATCGTTCTTTTATAAATTTAAGTGCAATTTTTATTTATAAAATCTTTGTTACTATTAAGCTAATAAGTACAGATAACATACATAAAAACTGTTATTTTTGTAAAACAGCACGATGTATTTATGTAATACGATGCACGATTTGTCGTAAAATTTGTGCAGGCGCGCCCGCTGGAAGGTTAAATAGATTGAAATAAAAAATATCCCAAATGGGTGGTGGCATCTAATTAAGAGGTTAATTAAAATCGTATGGCAAAGAGTTAAGCATTTTAATAGTTTGAGGAAATTCTGTGTGTTTTCGTGGAAAAACGGCGCTGTGAATGTACCTGAAAGTTCCGCGTTGTTCAGCAGAGGAAAATATTTCTTTGAAAATACCCTGAAAGAATTGGTGGGAAATTACGAATGTAACAGATAAAATCACTAACATTCGCGAATCCTGTTGCCAAAGCTAATTAATGTTTCAAAAGATGCATGTAAAAAGATTGATAACTAGTGAAAGAGTTTGTTAAAATGTTAATATGTTGAAGCACATGCGAAATTATTTTTATAATTACAAATAAACAATTTTGGGAAACCTTCTAGAAAGAGAAGAAATCGTTAGTTAAAATGTATTAACCGAATTCAATTATACTCAGAATCAGCGCAGATAATCGAGGTTCTATAGTATTTTTGCAATGTTTGTAATGCATTAATACGTCCGTTGCAACACTGATTTTAGTGAAGGCATTTTTAACATTTGACTCAAATTTTGCTGTGATTTATACCGTTTCCTTTCGAATAAATCTAGCAGTTTTTTAAAAAATATCAAAACTTAAACGGGAATCTTTACAAATTTTATTAGACACATGCATTTAAGCATATAACTTTTTTTTCTTTCATGTTTGCAAAGATGGAATATTTTAATCGATTTTTGACTCACTCCTGATGTGTTAGAGTTGCAAAATTTTGTACATTTGTGTATTCTCGCTGACAAGTTTTGAAAAATATTAAAATAATATATTAATTATCGATTTATCCATTAATTTTATTACATTTGACACCTTACGAGGGATTTTAAGAGTCTATAATATTTATAATAATGAATTATAAAATAATGACAAAAAAGTCGAAGAAAATTAAATAAATTGTACTTTTTAGTGCAATTTTAACAAAGGTGTGCTTCTATAAACTGTTTTTTTATTTATTTTTCTATGTATTTGTACGGATTTTATTTCGCCACACCCTAAAGAAAGCGTGTCCCACAGATTGAGTGGGTTTTGGAAACTGTAATCAGCTTCATCTTCTGTTTAACAGTATTTTCACATGACGCGTCATATTGACGTAAATATTTCAAATATCGCGAGGAATATTACAAAATCCATTAATATTTTTCTCCTGCCATTTGTACTGAATTTTAAACCATTTCACAATTAACTATGTTACGGAAGTCGTATTCTTCAAACCCTAATTTTAAAATTTTCTATGCTTAGTACATCTCTACAGAATTGCGCCAGTTTCACTCGGTAGTAACTTAAGTATTAAACTTGTTCACAGCAGATTTTCCTTTTAAATTGGTCGAAGATCTAACCGACAAAGGAACGGAAGACAAGCTATGCTGTGTACGTCTCTGCAGAATTGCGTGAGTTTCACTCGGTAGTAACCTAAGTATTAAACTTG
>BGPR01000824.1:290888-305992 GCA_013235015.1 Araneus ventricosus | reverse complement strand
TAAATTATAGTAAATAGATTAATTGATATTTGTTTTCTATTCATTCTAAATTATTGCGTTGCCAGCGGGAAAACACAAATTTATCAAATTTCAGACTTCTGGTACATCAGGAAGTGAGTAAAATATGGATTACAATATTCCATTTATACAAACATGAAATATACAGTATTTAAAAAATCGTGTTAAAATTGGATTATTGGTAACATTTGCTTGAAAATCGGGTGAATTCCGAAATATTTTTTTTCAATCTGGGGTAAAGATTCTAAAACTGACACTTCGTGGACCTTTTATTACAATTAATCTTGACAATTGATGGTCAAAATATGTCTGATTTTGCAGCTTGTCATTGAAGAATAGATGAAATTGTAAATACAGTATTTTTCTTCTGAATTCAAATAATACTCCATCATTTCAACAATAAATATAATGGATATTTTTATTTTGCGAGTCTACATATTAATTTACCTTTCATCCCATTATCAAAATTCTAGTGCATCCATCTTTTCCTTTTCGTGGTAAGCTCCTTTCCGTTATTCGAAAATTAAAACGCACAGACTGAAAAAAAGTCATTTTTGATTGTCTGGGAAGTTTATTTTGTTGCTTGTAAAAAATGATATTTTCCGTTTAATCACATTTCTAAACAACTTTTTTCATTCGGAAACTTTTTAAAATCTTATTGAAACGCCATTAATATGCTCTAAGCTGGCACTTACAGACTCCTATTCTTTGCTAGTTATAAAGATTTATAATTTTTTTTAAAGACAGCCTCGTCTCATTTTTATTTATTTAGTTGAGTGTCTGCAGCTCTTCCAATTGTTCTTACAAGTTCGAGAAATTTCTTTTATCATTTAGTGAATGAATATGCCATACATAATTACGCCTGCTCCTGACGTTAGAAAGAGGCAAACAGAATTAGTGTTTTGCATCTGACATGTTTTAAATTTACTCTTATTATGCAAGCAGACATATTTTTTCTGCTAATTTTGTTGTCTTTAATAATTTTATGATTGTCTTTGAGAGTAATAAGACTTTTTAAACTTCAAGTTTTCGTCTGAAAACAAAGAAAATGGCTGAAGTCATAAAAGGGGATAAATCATTTTCCATCTTAAGATTAGACAGAAAATTAAAACAGAAAGAAATATAGTAGATAGAATGTAATACATACAAAGTATTTTACTATAGAGTGGTTTAGAACAAGCATCTAAAGTAAACAGAACTAAAAGATGATTTATTTATTTATTTATTTAAAACGTACCCAAGAGAGTGTAAGGCCTTCCAGAGGCCGGAGGAGAAACTAAAACAAACGAAATGAACTACATTAAAAAATAATTAACAAAGAACCCCAAAGGGTGAGCAGAACAATTTAATAAATACCGTCTACAACAATAACTCAAAAAAGAGGATAAAGAGCAAAAACACAAGGCACTAAAAGATTAAGAGCAAAAATACAAAGAGCAAAAACACAATGCACAAAAAGATTAAGAGCAAAAACACAAAATGCAAAGAGCAAAAACACAAAACGCAAAGAGCAAAAACGCAAAGATCAAAAACACCAAAAGCATAACATTAGAAGCACAAATGGAATCACATAGCTAAGCAAGATGGGAAACACATCACTACAAATAGCTTGCTGAGAACAACTTTACTTTTACCATACTTACTTTTACCATAGGCACAAAGCTGCCAAGTGGTATTCAGAGTGCACATGATTGAGATAAAGTTTACTTTAGTTATATTAATGTCCCTTTTTGAAGTAACACGAGTGCTTTGGACGGACTTCGTAATTTTGAACCGTGTTCAGAAGAAGAGGACGCTACCTGAGTCGGCACCTTCCTTTCCAAACTTCCGAACCACACCAGCGGAAGAACGTTTGACACACGATGTCAGATTTAAGGTGCACCAGGGCTGTGTACACGGCGCGGCGGTTCCTCAGAGGGATCGGGTTTCCAACCAAGAGCTATCCAGCCCTGATGTCAAGGGGATCTATTCTGGTACCCCCGGTTGGGTTGGGTTCCGTTGTTAACGTGCGAAACCCAACCCCACTCCCAACCCAACCGGGTGTACCAGAATAGACCCCAAGATCTTACCACTAGGCCAGTGATGACGAAACGTTTTTAGAAGTGGGACAAATTTTTCAATACTACACCGTGTGTCACTAAGTCAGTGACGTCACTGGGAAGGAGGATGGAGAATGCGGTGAAAAGGAACCACTTATTGGAAACACTCATCCAACGACTATGCACGCCATTTTTATGACCGATTGTCATGTCCATCCAACTTGTTATGGCCTCAGGAACATGGGGAGGCTTGTTATGGCCTCAGGCATGGGGAGGCGTTCTGTCAGGAATCATGCGGAAGTGCACTGATACGATAGAAAATCAATTAGCCAAGATGCACTTGGAAATCTTTCTTTTCCTTTTGTTCCATTCCTTTTCATAAATTCGGTATTAGGTATTTATACTTTAATTTTTGAATATTTTCGATGGTCTTTCCTCTCTTTGATGCTATAAAAAATAAGTCTATAAAAATCAACGCATAGGTCATTTAAAAAGCCTTCGTGGGTCAGTGTCTGACCCGTGTGTAATAAGTTCTCCACCACTGCGTTAGGCTACCACAGCCCGATTGGCATATAGAACCATGAATATTCTGGGAGATTACAGCCCGATCTTAAACGCCCTGGGAACATTCATTCGATATCCTCAATTCTGCAAAGTCGGATGTCGCTCACAAAAGCTTCCAGGGTCCTCCCAGGAAAAGTAATTAAGATTGTGCCAGATCAGCTATCTTTCTGGCTAATGTATGAGACCCCGAAGCCCACTTAACAGTTGGCCAGATGTCACATCTCACCCATTTCAGTCATGACATGCTTACGAATTTCATGGTTGTAATATGCAAATTCCTCATCGGGCTGGAACCACATTCAATGCCGCGGCAACTTTTAGACCAGTTGTTTCTCTGAAAGTTTAAAAAAAACTGCCTCCAAAATATTCTTTAACTCCTCTCCTCCTGGCGTTTATAGTTCTATGTCTCATGACAATGAATGTGGGCCTATGAACCAATGAGATTTGAACCTTTCAACGAGGGAAATAAGGGTCTATGAAACTGTGAGAAATGGGCCTATAGAGTGATCTCCAACAATGCTCAACGAAACATTTATTGCAGATATTTGTTTAACATTGCATTGTTGTATATATGCTTAACATTTGTGCTGTCCACCGCAATTTCCAATACAAATATGACGTTTTTGACCCTGTATAATAGATGATGCCGATTCTTCTTTTAGCCTTCTACTACCGTCAGAAACTGTTGTCTAATACACACGAAAAAACCATTCAGAAATAATATGTATTGTCTTTTATGCAATAGTGTGTGATAAATAAACATTTAGACTTGCAAAATTTAATCCGAATCACTTTTTCAGTTAATTCATTTTCCAATAATTGGCAATAATTTATTAACAGGTTGATTATTAGCCACGAAATTTAAAATTAGAAAATAATGAAAGATCTCTTCAAATAATAAATTGAAATTGAATTTTTGGCAAAAGTTTTCAAGGTAAGTTCTTGTTACCAAATCGAATTTTTAACATATCAATCAAACTGACTAATGGAACATGGAATGTTTGTGAGAAATTATTAATTATTAGTTATGACCTTTGTCGTAGAGAAATCGCTGTAATGATAAACAGCAGTCGCTTAATTGCCAGAGCAGCCTTAAACATTATCTCAATTAATCATTGTTACTCTGACTGAATCATAATAATCAAGGAACTCGTATGATAATGCCGCAGTGTACGAATGAACTTTATATATAATTACTTTCAGAATGATATTCACACAGATATGAAAGAAGACACTATTAGCATATGCAGAACGTCTCTAACTAATGTTAGGGAGCGACCTGAGGAGCATCTTCGTAATAAGTGTCAAATATTTGTGTTTAGTCGCGATTGCAATCAATTCTGATATCGATAAGTTTTATTCAGTAAATTAGTCGTCGTATCAGATCGTTGCATTAAAACGAAGTATTCTGAAGCTCACTATAAATGTGTGTCATGAAGTTTCAAACATGTAAAACTATCTGCAATGAGCAGTTTCAAAACTTTTAAGTGAGTTTAGTACTTACCAGGTCTACAGTTCATGGTCGAAACAAATTGCATTTAAGATGTTAACTGAAAATTCTCTTGAATTGTAGATTGTATAGATTAAGAATGCATTTAACTTTTCGAAATTACTGGATTCAAATAAAGATGTTGAATGCGATATTTTTTATAATTGTGCTTATTTCGTCTGGGTGGATTTCAGTGATGTATTTAAAATCGTAAAACTAATTTATTATCGTGTACAGTTCGTCAAAAATATATCCGAACGCTTCTTGTTATTACGACACTAATCATAGAACAATAAAACTGTAAATGCCTGTCGCAGTTGAAAATGTGTTCTCTGTAAGTGTATATAATATTTTTTCATGTAAGTGGTCGTCTTCGCATTTAAATTTACGCAAACTCATTTTTTTCAAGTGGCAACAACAAATTTTGAATACAAATCTAGATTCTCTAGAACCTAAACTTCCCACCGCAGTTAGGCTCATCTATGATTTATTACAAGGATACCTTAATATGTAGTAAAATCATGAGACTTTCTTTAACCCGAGAGAACGCGCGCCTCCTTAGTGAACGTTAAGTCTCGCGGGGTGTCATTGAATGACCCCATACCGAAATTCAATCCTGCGCTGTTAAACCATTATATTTTTAGTTGGAAAAATAACGCTTTTGACTTTAAGACATTAAGAATAGAGTGTTTAACACAAATCAAATCTTCTCCATTATTATCAAGTAATAAATATCAAATTTCTAGAGGTTCATTTTTCGCGCATGTCTTTCACGTGAAAACTGTGGTGCGCATTTCTCGATAAATATATTTGTTCACTCTACAATTAAATGTATCATGTCAGCGTTGAGGAATAACTCCCAACTCTTCACAGTGCCTGACACATCTTTCGCTGGTCCTTTTGTTCCAGGTAAGCGCGACACATTATTATAACAACGAATATTTTGCCTACATTTTATTTTTCTCCACTCAATGTCCTCTTTTGATGAAAACAATTCCAAGTTATTCACATCTTAATTCCAGAATCTCCGTCCTCTTCCGATTCCGTATCATGTTCGCAGAAACTTTCATGATTTGAAAAAATCTCTTCTAAAATATCCTCAGGTCCATTGTCAAAGTCTGGATCTTCATCAGTTTCAACTTCAGCAAAAAGTTTCCGTAAACGTTCCATTTCTTTTTCGTATGCAGTCGGCATTGTGATCAGCAGGTAAATACTTCGATTCGGAAAGGACAGCAACGAACCGACGTAATCAGCCGCTGGAAATAACTGGTCTGTGGAACAAACGGAAGGACGCGCGGGATCCTTCCATAACCTCAGTAACTGACAAAACGTGTATTAGGGACGAAATTTTACGGAAATGCTTTCTAAATACTCAGAAAAGGCGGAGGGGGTGACTACCTCAGCTTCTGATAAGATAGGAATAAACAGGTGGCAATTTTTCTGGGATAAGGAGTTTGCAGAGGGTTTATTGTCATAAACATATCGCAGGCTTGGATTTCTTAAGCGTAGAACCAGAGAATTTTCCAGTGAACTTACCCTCAAGGTCTTGTATTGCTCTCGTATTCGCAGTATTATCTGGATATACTGCAGTATTATCTGGAATCCCAATTACCGAAACAAAATTGAAATTATTCAGCGAATACAGAACAACTTCTTGAGATATTTACTTTAGAAAAAAAATGGATTTTACTTGCATGATATATCTTCTTCTTCACTCCTACGTAATATTTTTAATATGCCTAGTTTATCCTCCAGACGAGAAGTTTCTTGCGTTCTTTTCTTTTACAAAGTTATTAATGGTTCAATTGATTGTAATGATATAATGGGCTCAATAGATTTCGCTGTGCCCGCCAGATTTTTAAGAAACCAGAGTTCCTTTCAAAGTTTAATTATATTAACATTTTCTCGTTATATAGGTTTTATAAAAATTTTAACACGTTCTCTGATGAACTTGACATTTTTAATATGTCTCTAGGTGCTTTTAAGTCGAAGTGTTTGCATCTTTTAAATACATGATATGTTTTATTTTGTCTTTCTACAACATCTTAGATTTTTATGCTATTTGATATTCCGTGTTCTTATGTATTCGACCAGTTTTTTGGTGCCGTGTTTGATTTATTTTTATCTTAAGTGTTGCATTTTTTTTAAAAAAAATCCCAAGTATGTATTTACGTTTTTAAACTTTTAAACTCCTGGTGTATTTTTTATTAAACTCGGTGTTTGCGTGTTTTGACTTTTTGACCCTTACTTTTTGGAAATGAACTTTAAATTTTAAAAAAAAAATACGGCTTTTGGTGTCATAGTGTGTCTTAAAGTTTTGTGATTATGTGTTTTCATTTTCAATTATATATAAGTTTACATAAGTTTTATGATTTTATGTATTCTCTGTGGTCTACTTTTTGCTTTCTGAGGCATATTTTTATTTATTTTTTATTTACTCATTGTGACTTTGTTCTTAGTGTGTTTGTCAGCACTCTGTAAATGGAGTTTTCTCTGTAGTGTGCTTTTCTTTAAAATAAATAAATAAAATGACCCCTCGCGTCCTCCCGGGTTAATTTTAAACTACAAATCTTTATTCTTATTTTTGCAGGAACCTTACCCCACCTATTCAGAGATGGATTTGCCCGAAACCAGCTTTACATGCAAGGACAAAGTGCACGGAGGATACTACGCCGATATTGAAACCGACTGTCAGATGTACCACGTGTGTCACAGGGACAAAGATGCAAAAATGAAGAGTACCAGATTTCTATGTGGCAACGGAACGGTTTTTGATCAGCGACACCTGGTGTGCCAGGACTACAGGAGAGTGCAGAGGTGTCGGGAATCGAGAAAATATTACAATAATGTTGCTACTCTCTTGGAACGACTGGAGGCTCAACTTAGATCTGAGGAAACAGACAAGAAAATATTAGAAGCGGAGAACTTTGAATTCGAAAGGTTGTATTGAGAAAATTTGAACGTTTAGGATGTGTTTTATCATGTTAATGATATTGCATTTTGTTTGTAATGCTCCTTTCATTGAACTATTTATACATCATTAAATGTGGAATGTAAGTTTTCTAAAATATGTGTTTTTTATATTTTTCTTCTCCTTCTTATAAAAATATTTTTTCAGGTTCTTAGAACATCAGGGGCTTAAAATTTCTTTTTATATCGTCTTTGAAGATAGCCATTGTGCTACAGGTTAGCCAGATGTCAGTTCAGAGCAATGTTTGATTCAAACCATTTGCCATAAAATACAGGGTGTTCATTAATTATTGTCGGGATTTCCTTACCTCATAACTTTCGAATAAAAAATATTACGCACAAACCGATTACGTATTCGTAAATTAGAACTCAAAGAATTTTATTAATGATATTAAAAAGATTAATGAATTTGCACATGGCTGCCCTTCGTGGCTCGTAACACATCGAGACGAAATTCGATTTCCCTCCAAGTGTTCTCCAGCATTTGTGGGGTAACATTTTGGATCGCAGTAACAATTCTGCTCTTCAGTTCATCAAGGGAGGGCACAGGGGTCTTGTACACAATATTCTTGACAAACCCCCAAACCAAATTTAGTTTCGAAAAGCCACAATATGCACATTGCTTTTTCTTGCACGGTTGCCATTTTTATTTATGACGTCATAATTACCCAGACTGCAAATGCGCTAAGATCGCATTGTTGCCACGTAAAATTCTTTGAGTTGTAATTTACGAATACGTAATCAGTTTTTGCGTAATATTTTTTATTCGAAAGTTATGAGGTACGGAAACCCCGACAATAATTATTGAACACCCTGTACTGCGATGTTGAATTTGACTACATAAAGATGCAAACATATACAAACAAAAATTTAGAAGGTCTGAAAGCTTTTTTTAAGGTATAATAATAAAACTTAATTAATTGCGTCGCTAAAATATTTATCTACTAATCTTAACTATATCCATTCAACTAGAAGCAATAAAGATGTCACTAAATTCTCTTTAAAATATATATAATTGGGAGCAACTTAAAATTTATGCACATTTTTAGTATAAAAATATTTAGTATTTAATTTAAAAACCAATAATTTCCTATTAAAGACTGATTGAGCGGTGACTCAAGTAATTCATTTATTATAATTCACATTTTAAAAATCTCTTACAAAACTTACTTCTCAGATCATACTTCGTTGCAAGAACAGCGATGAACAATAGATATATTTGTTTTTTGAGAAACCAATTGTTTGAAATGGAAAATGCTATGATAAACCTTTATGGAAACGCAAAATAATTGGTTTAAATATATGTTTTGAGTTTCATTCAGAAGATGATAAATGTATCGCAGGTTTATCGAAAAAAACACACCCGAGAAATATCTTAACAAATTAATTCTTCTGAAGATGTAGACTTAATTTTTTTTAACCACTGCTGTTACAAGATTTGGATTTAAAGACATTATGATTTTTAGAAAAACGTTTCTAATGATCAGACAATGTTGTTTTATTCAAGTGCTTTAGAAGTTAAAAAATGGTTATTTGTAAAATAATTTTTTTGGATAAATAAAACTAAATCCATCCACACGCCATATATTTTACGATTTTTGAAGATAAATAATGAATTTCCAATTTTTCTGCTCTTCCAGCGACGCAAGAACTAAAACAATAATCTGATTTTCTGTTCGTTCTTCTTTGCGTGACTAAAAATATCATGTTTTCAATTTTTTGATGAATAAAGTTGTAGTCTAGGACTTAAACTCATCGTTAGTTTAAAGAATGTAAAAAAAGTACCATTAATTTATAACATTTCTATTAAATAAAATCTGTCCAATTTTTACCACGTTTTCATTAACTCGCTTTCTTGTCTGTCTGTCTGTATGTTCGGTACAAATTTTGCAATGAATTTTAAACTAACTTCCAGATGAGCTGAAAAACTCAAAAACTTGAAACTTTAAACATAGCTCAGAACTAGATGACAATGCATTATTAATTCACTTTCTTGTCTGTCATTTCATATTTTGCATGACGCATGCGCAGTACGTTTTTCATTATATCTCGAAAACTATTAACATTACAGACTTGGTTCTTGTGTATATGGATGGCCCATGGGATCATCGAAGCACCCCATATTTTAGCCATATCTTTGCGCATGCGCAGTACGTTTTCCATTGTATCTCTAAGGTCTCTGCGTCACGTAACTTAATTTTTCAGGAAAATAATAATTTTCTATTTATGATATGGTGAAGAGAAACTGAAATAAACCTGAAATTTGCCACATGTCTCCGTCATAATCTCATCAAGATGTTTAAAATCGATTGCAAAATTTCACACACACAAGATTAAAAAGTAGAAAATAATTATTTAAATAAAGTAAAAATTTTAATATACCACGTTTATAAAACGGACTAAAAAGTATAAAATAATTTCTTCTAGCCCCATACAGATTTAAAACGAGAAACGTGGGGCGCATGCAATATTTAATAGTAAGGAGTAGCTGTCGTTGAGAAAGCTCACACAACAGTTCATATCGTTTCCATCGCAATAATATTATTAGTGAATGAAATAAATTATTTATGCATCAATTATTTATTGCATGCGCCCCACGTTTTTCGTTTTAAATCTGTATGGGGTTATAAATCTGTGTGGGGCTAGAAGAAATTATTTTATACTTTTTAGTCCGTTTTAAAAACGTGGTATATTAACATTTTTATTTTATTTATTTACACTTGAAGTGTAAAATTATTTCTATTCATCTCAAGTTACGATAGATTCCAGAGGAAAGATCTGTAAAATTGTGGTTATATTGATGACAACAGGTAAGGTCTTTCAGCATTTTTGTTTTAAGTTATGGAGCTAATTGCTATTTCTTTCATTTTTCATCCACACAAAGTATAAGTTAAATTGAAATTAGTTGACGATTTTTATTTATTTGTGTATCAAAAAGATTTTGCAACTTGACAGAAACAGATATCAAAATATTTTAACTTAGTAAAACATCTATTGAATCATTCAACTCAACGGTTAAGGAAAAACTACACTTTGAAATTAAATCACTGATGGGAAAGAAACTTTGAAGTAAAGGAGAAAACGTATGTTTAACAGATATTTAGACTAAATAAATAAAAACTCCTTTATCAATCTTATTAGCATTAAACTGTTTTTCTAAATTTCATTTTCACAACAAAATATATAAAAACAAATAGTTGATGACGCGCTCCACCAGAATGATTATTCTGAACACTTAATTAAAATCATTCGATTCATCGATTTTTTAATACTTTCTTTTACACGAATCACACAAAGTATCTCAATAGTCAATGAAATTCGACTTCGATATTTTAATGAATGTCTGTGCTGCAGATTTCTCTGAGTCAGAAAAACCAATTTTTTGAATTATACATGTCTGCTATGCGTCTGTTAGCAACATAACTCGAAATAACAACTAGCTAGAGAGATATAATTTGGCATATGTTATTCACAGCAAAAGTGTAGATTTGTATTAGATTTTGGATAAATCCATCGAAGGGAAGTGTGTATGTGAATAGGAGAATTCAGAACACAACAAGCTAGACGATGAATCAAATAATTGGACAAAAACTGTCAAAGGGCAGAGCTTCTGTCTATCAGCCTATCCATAAGTATGTTACAGTCAATGTATGAAAGCCGACATTCTATAAAATACCTAGACATTTTACAGAATGCCGAAATCTGACCGGCAATGTATGAGACAAATAACATCTCCCACATTTTTTAGGCATTCTATAGAATGTCAAATGACAAACCGACAAAGTATGAAATACATGGTCTATTCGATTTTATAAGAGATAAAATTAAGTGTGATTCAAAATAAAGTTTTATTTTCTTAATGAAAGAAGCAGTGTCAAATTTCATTTTCTTTTCTTTAACAGGAAAGGCATAGATTTTGTTTTATAAAAGTTTCATTTTTGTTTACGTATATTGAATACGAGTTATTTTAATGGCACTCTTTCATTATTCTTTCAAAATAACATTTGCCTTTTTAAAGAATACAAATTTTTCATTATTAAGCCTTGTCATGATCTTTTATCATACTTTGCCTAAATAGCATTCGTCACTCTATAGAACGGCTAGGTATTATATACAATGCCTAGGTAAAGTGTATAATATTTCTCATATTTCATACTTTGGCATTCTATAAGATTCCTAGGTATTCTATAGAATTCCGGCGTTTCATACATTGCCGGCAATATACATATGAGCTCAAGAGGAACAAAATTTGGTATGTGTCCTTTACACCACAATAGTAGACATTCTCAAAATTTGTAGCAAATAAGTCAGAGAGAAGTACTTTTCCAAAATTCATACACTATGCTCTTCACTTTATGACCTAAAAATAGAACGCACCATGTTGCGGAAATATTATGCAAGAAAATAGAAAGAAGAACACTCATGGTGTTTTTTTTTGCATTTTGAAACTGTTTCTAGAATTTCAATCGCAAAGTCGTGAAAATAATTTGAAAATCTACTGGGTAATGGAACTACTTTAAGTTCCTATCGCATGTTTTAAAGCCTTTTAGATGGTTAATTCATCTCTGAAGCATTATTAGTTTAATAATTTGTCATTGTCATTAATTTATTTTTCAACCTTTTGAGGTGTAATTTAGCCTTACGGCTGAATAGCGTCAATTTGGAAATGGTATAATTTTACTATTATAACATGTTAATTACTCAAATGCTAATTGCAATTTAGACACTTAATAAGTCCTTAATTCAGGAAACATGTGCGATATTGTTGTTGGAAGTGGGCAATAAATGCTGAAAGCGCCTCTGAAGAAAATTTCAATGAGCAAAATTGCGGAAATGGTCACACGGAAAGTAATTTCATCTATCTTGAAAATGCCAAAATCATCAAATTCGGAAAACATTTGTGATATTGTTGGAGGTGGGCAATAAAGGCTGAAAGTGCCTCTGAAGAAAATTTCAATGAGCAAAACTGCGGAAATGATCACTCGGAAAGTAATTTCATCTATCTTGAAAATGCCAAATTCATAAAAATCAGGAAACATGTGTGATATTGTTGAAGGTTGGCAATAAAGGCTGAAAGTGCCTCTGAAGAAACTTTCAATGAGCAAAATTGCGGAAATAATCTCTCAAAAAGTAAGTTCATCTATCTTGAAAATGCTAAAATCATCCACCAATATTTCAAATAACTTCTGTGTCTCCTTTACTAAAGATGCACTTTTTCTAATTTTTTATGAAAAGTTGTTTATGAAAGATTTTATTTCATTTAAGTATTGTTTCATTTATAAACGTTACAAGGCTTATTTAAATTAAAATATTTCATATGTTTTCTCTGCTTAAAGTAGGTCGAAGTTGCCCGTCTGGTTCTTTCCTTTAAGTTTCCTTTAACCCATTTAGGAAGGATTGTATATCTTGTGAGTAGTGATCTTGGACTTGAACTGTCAGTGAGAAATCATGAACTGACTGCAAAATTAAGATCGTGTTGACGTAGAACAGTGGTCAACAACCCTTTTTCTCTTGCGTACCCCTTGATTAATCTTTTTAGTTTCTAGTACTCCTACTGTTATATCCCCCAATCCCCCCACATAAAGAGTTTTTAGTAATAACGCCAAGGGCTTAGGTTAGCTTAAGATTCAAACTACTCTAATGAACATAATAAAATTTGCAGGTTTGATTTTTAACCTTACAATTTATTCCATTTTTTAAAATAGTATAAGTTTAACTTCAAAATGAATGAAAACGGCATTGAACTTATGATGAGAGCTAATAATTATTCAATTACTAGATATTGATATTTTTCTTCCTTTTTTTTATTTCATGAAAAGGTTTTCGGACTCGTACAATTTTCATTTTAATTTTTCATACGAATTTGAGAAAACGAGATTCTGCAATATTCTTATGTTTTATGCTTTCCGCCATTAACAATATCACTTTCGTGTACCCCTAACTGGTCCCCCGCGTACGCCTAACTGGTCCCCCGCGTACTCCTAACTGGTCCCCCGTGTACTCCTAACTGGTCCCCCGCGTACCCTCAGGTGTACGCGTACAACACGTTGGAAATCTTTGACATAGAACAAAGCTTAGAGATTTAAAAATTGCGATTTATTTTGTTTTCACATTAGCCTCTAAAGTGAACACTTGAATATCTTCGCTATAGAAGAAACAGAAAGTTAGACGTGTGGATGAAAGCGATTTAAAAACAAAAAATATAAATGGAAATCGACAGTGATATATGACAATATGTGAAAGATATAAGTAGGTACTAATATAGATACAAGCGATATTGAATTTGATGAGACTGTTGATGAAACTGAAGATGAAATTAATGTGTGTGAATTACCCAAAATCAGCGTTCGGAACAACTGGTATATGATAGTAATTTAGTAAAATATATTTTTGAGAGTAATCCAGGTTTCATAAAGATACCAAAAGGATATAATACGTACATTTTTTTACAGTTATTATTTAATAATTTTTTTTTATTTTTAAAGACGGTGAGTAAAATAAGTCAACTGGATAGATCATAAGAAGCTATTTAATACTTTTCCAATATAAAAACTTTCGGTTTCGGAAAGTTTTTTTTCTATTTTGTGGTTCATTACACATGATATATAATTAGCTCCTCGTAATGAAAATATTCTCGGAAACCAATTAGATAATATCATCATAGTTTTGTTAGTGAGAAAAAAAGACTGAAACATGAGTAATTGAGATTGTAAGTATTTTTTCTATAAAAAATATTGAATATACGAAAAAAATTTTGCTCCTGGGGATTGTCTCTAAAAAATTCTTCTCGATTGGTTTAACTTGCAAGTATCACTTATAGGGCGAGGAACAATACATAAATATCTTAGTTCCGTTTTCTTCCAAGATTTCATAACAATGGACTTTCCGTTGTGGAAAGTGATGTGTGTGTGTGATAAAGTGAAGTTGGAGTGAAAGTTCGGATTATGATCAGTCGACTGAAAAGAATTTATGGAACTATCTGATTGAGACATACTTAAGAGAACAAAAGAGATATTTTACCTGTATTGTTGAGTAAACGTTTTCTTGCGAGGTAACAAGAAAAGAATAACCGAGTAAGAAATCCACGCACATAATTTTAAACAATCGGCAGCATTTAGTTGGCTCCATATCTGCTAAATTTATTAGAATCATTATATATATTCGGTTGAAAGACTCCATATTTGAAAAAGGAATGAATTCAAAATATCTGTTCGTTCTCCATGATAGATTATTGGTTAAACAATGTCCATATATCAAGATTTAAGTAGGAATTTTAGGATTTTTGGTTTAAATTAAAGATGCAAGCTACTATATATTCATCCATTGATAGTTATTATAAAAACAGCTCGAAAACTCGTGCGCTCTTCACTATACCTAACAGGTTATATTTAATATAAACGGGAGAATCTAATTAAGGGGAATACAATACTGTTATGAGTTTCCTAGTTCAAAGTTTTGAAGGCCTCGACGAACCAGGCAATTGAATTGAGACAATCATAATAAATAGAATTAAATTAAAGTAAATTTATTTTAACACTGACCAGCGTGTGTGAGGTAATGAAAAGTAGGCAACGCAGAGAATGCCCAGGCAATATATAGAATGCCTATCATGCAGGGGCGAAGTATGAAACGATAATATTCCATACATTTCTTAGACATTTTATGTAATGTCAAAAAACAAACATTCCAAATCTAAAATCTTCTCACTAATGTCACGTGGAAAAGCACATGATTCTCAACATTCGCCTCATAAGGCGAATACCTCATTTGCATTTAAGTGAAACTACAGAAATTGCTAGTTCAGCAATTTTAATGAGGTTTGGGAAACAAAATGTTCCAGCGATCATACGTTTAAATAGAAGACTTTCTATTTTTGATAATAATAATAATTGATAATGAAATGAAATTAAATAAATATTTTTGATAATGAAAAATAATTAAATAAATAATTTTTATAATGAAAAAAATTACATAAATAATTTTGATAATGAAAAATAATTAAATAAATAATTTTTATAATGAAA
>BGPR01000824.1:279652-290878 GCA_013235015.1 Araneus ventricosus | reverse complement strand
AATTTTGATAATGAAAAATAATTAAATAAATAATTTTTATAATGAAAAAGAATTAAATAAATAATCTTGATAATGAAAAATAATTAAATAAATAATTTTGATAATGAAAAATAATTAAAAAATAATTTTGATAATGAAAAATAATTAAATAAATAATTTTGATAATGAAAAATAATTAGCTAAATAATTTTGATAATGAAAGATAACTTTCACATGCATAATACTCCATCTGCCAAATATTAAATAAAATACATGCAAATGAAAATTTATCACTTTCAGGCTCCAGTATTTTTGGAAGATTTACAATCAAATATTGGTCATTCCTTGGCAAACCAAAATGTTTTGACTGAAGAAAATTACTTAATAGAAAATTATACAAAGGGGTAAAAGTACTTGAGTAACAGTATCAAAATTTCGCGCCTTTTATTATTCATCCTCAAATTTAATACCTAACAGTTAATGGCGTTCCTTCTCCAATATATTTTAAAGATTTCCTAGCGGGAAGTGCTAATATTTCACAAGAAGATTTTTTTATCTTTGCTTACGGCTAATACATAGGTTGTGTCAGTGGATCGACAGGATTTTACACCCCTTAAGGCGCGAATCTGATGTTTTCTAATCACTTTGTAGATAGTATTACCCCTCTATCGTTTCCTATATCGTCATACGTAATGAATTGAATAGGCTGATTGTTAATGATGGCATTTCATGAAGGAGTATTGGAATATTTAAACGCCTTCCTTTCAAAATTTGCATATAATCTCATTCACTCAGATTTTTTCTTCTACTGAAAAATATTCGATAAATTCTGAATGATCATTTTTATTCTTTTTCCCATAAATTTCAATAACTGGTTGTAATGAACAAGCCAATTGTTCTTAAATGTCTTCCATCTCTACTAATAATAAAAGAGAATGTGTGTTTGTCTGTCTGTGTGAGTGTGTGCTGACGCTCCACAGGACAGACTGCTAGACTTAGAGCAACGAAATTTGGCACAGGCATATTTTGGAGGGTGGGAAAGTGCACCTCTGAGCCGTTTTTTTTGAAATTTTAATTTGAATTTTAATTAATGAAAAATTAAGCTAAGTGTTGGCGTTCTTCCTTAATAACTTCCAAAAATTTTAGAGCATAAAAATTATTTTTACACCAACTGGAAATTTAAAATACTATCTTTTCAATCATATTAATTAATTTGTCATGCGATTTTTTCTCTAATTTTAATAAATAAAAAAATTTGCATAATATACAACAAAACTTTTCACTGTTGCAGCGCAATTCAAACCAATTTCATTGTTTAAACAAATATTTAAGTTGCGTGTTTCTCTTTCATTGTTGAAAACTAAGAAGATATCTTTACTGGATTTTATTTTCTTCTTTTATTTGAATAATTTTTCTGTGAAATCTGTAAAGGAAGTCCTTAAGATAGTAAGATAGTAAGTACATAATGAAATAATCCAGTAAACTGAAAGAGTATAGTTGCTATGTTATAATTCTTTTTATCAGCGTGTTTTAATCTAATTAGCATGCTGCTAGATACAAAATGTGCCGCGCCAATTGACTGTTGAAGTCAAATGCTTATTTTACGTTAATGTAGACAAGGAACAGGACAAGTTCAAGACTACGAAAAGAACGCCATAATTTGAAGTTGTAACTAGTAAGTAAACTATAGCAATTTGAAGTTGAAAACTACTTTGTTAAGGGAACCATGAATATAAAATTATGCATAAGAGATTCAGTTGAAGTTTTATTTCCGGCGATCAAGCTGATCGCCAAAGGCGGCTAGTCTATTCAATATCCTCTAATATTGAAGATTTCAGTTTCCAGAACTAAAAGGCGCTTGAACATTTCTGTACATAACAGGTAAATTATCTTGAGTAACAATTTTAATATTTTATAGGAGGTACAAAAGAACCCTAAATCGCACTGCATTGCAATGCGTACTTTATTTTTCTACCTACAGCTACGACACTTTGCCCATTTGATATTGATTTGACGAACAGGATGAATTTAAACTCAAAAGCGATGTTTTTGCCTCTTGTCCGCAACGTTTTTAGAAATGAAAAACGAAGCCAGATTAACTATTTAAAATATCACTGCATTAAAAACTTTCATATATTTATCGAAAATAATGAAATACAGCGCATTCAATAAATACAGCACACCTATTTACAAAAATTTACAAAAGATATATCATATTATTTCTCATAAAGTTGACAAGAATAAATTTCATCGTTTTAATCCGCCATCATCAATCTTTCTGAATATGATATTGTTAAGTAGTTTTTCTCATGATCAGTAAGCGAGATCTGTTGCACGTGCGCCAAGAAAGCTGCGCACTAGAATTTCAGAAGGGATAATGAACATACGATAAAAATATCAAAATCAGCAGAATTGTACTTAAGACATTTTATATATTAGGTACATATGTATTGGTTAATGAGTATTAAAATTTTTAATTGCACAAAAATTTTATTACCACATTTTATCGAAACGCTTACTATGCATTCAATTTTATTGGCTGTATTGCACGTTGTTTGATATGGGCTTGGCACACTCGATGTAGGTGATTCGAAATAACATGAATTCATAAATTCATTATTTTAATTGTTACATTTCATGTAACGCTATATTCATTCATGGAGTTTTTATGTTCTGATTTTTTCTTGTGATTTTAGATTTGCATTTTCTCAACAGGGTTTGAAAATAAAGGTAGAATTTTATATCTGTTTCATTAAATTAAAATAATGGAGGAATTTCCATTTCAATATCATTAAAATATCGGAGCGTTCAGTAGAATTTAAAGAACTGAAACAACTTTTACAAACCTAAAGCTATGCGTTTCTCATAATCTAAAATTCATTTTGTATGAGCGACGACATCGAATCAACAAGCACTACATATTTCGTGCTGCCATCTAGTGACCAAAAGAGAACAAAATTAATTTCCGTGGTAGTTTTTCTACTATGATGTACTTATCCAAATCAATTTAAAGTTTTGAAAAATAAAAGACTGATCACTAAGTAAAACAAGTATAAACTGTATTCTAACTGGATTGGAACTAGTTTCAAACTATAAAAGAAATTTCGATTTAAAAATTATTTATCTGAATAGTTTTGTTTTGTGAATTTGTTTGATGATAAAACTGCATTAAGCGATCATTCAAAACTACATAGAGAAATGTAGAGGGTCGATAACTTTGGTGCCGAATTGTCTGCATTAAGAAGCAGTACGCACATAAAAAGAACCAATCCTCGTTCACTGACAGAATGATTGATTAATAGCACCGAGTATCAATAAAGCATGTTTCTTGACAGCACTTACAGGCACTAACATCTAAATCCTATTCATGAAAAAAACACCACTAGAAGAAGGTCTTAAGTATGCTGTTTTTAATCCAATTCAATCTCCAGAAAGCCTTTTTGACAATACTAATTCAATTAAAAATTCTCCAATTTATTTGGGTGATTCATTGGAAAAATTATGTAATTATACCTTCATGTGTTAAAATGTAACGGCCTATTATATCTAATAGTCAAATTCTGGAACTTCAGTAAAAGTCCAATAACACAATATTCTTTTTCACATAAACAGATGAATGCAAGTAAAATATGTATAAGAATTGAAACCGCAGATTTTATCATATATGACAAAAATAAACTATTAAGAATTTCACTATCTAGAAAATAGTAAATAATAACAATGAAATAAATTTTACAAATTTGACCAAAGCCATAAGAGAAAATTGAATAGAAGGGGAGTATTTTCTTTACTAACTGAACAAAAATTAACTGTCGAATCTGAATCGTTCAAATAAAGAAATGACTACAAAAACTTCAGAAAATAATCATTTGAAAATATCTCGATTCCCTGTCTGCGGTAATGATGAATGATTTCATCAGAGAAACTTCAAAACATTTTACTTTTTATCGATCTGAAAACACAAAATGTAAGAGCTCGGTTTATCTTATTCGAAATCAGTTACGTGTCTCACAGGTGGAATAAACGAGTGAAACTTCGAAAGATATATTATATCGTCGCTTAACAAGCAACACCGCTTATCTCAATTTTTTGAAATTTCAAAGAGGAAGATTCAAATGAATTTTTCGCAACCATTAACGAGTATTTCTAATTTTTTTTCACGTCTGGTTGGAACATGTGGTCTCAAAACATTTTACTTTTTATCGACCTGAAAACACAAAATGTAAGAGCTCGGTTTACCTGATTCGAAATCAGTTACGTGTCTCACAGGTGCAATAAACGAGTGAAACTTCGAAAGATATATTATATCGTCGCTTAACAAGCAACACCGCTTATCTCAGTTTTTTGAAATTTCAAAGAGGCAGATTCAAATGTATTTTTCGCACCCAATAACGAGTATTTCGAATTTTTTTTCACGTCTGGTTGGAACATGTGGTCTCAAAACATTTCAACTTCAAAACATTTTACTTTTTATCTATCTGAAAACACAAAATGTAAGAGCTCGGTTTATCTGATTCGAAATCAGTTACGTGTCTCACAGGTGGAATAAACGAGTGAAACTTCGAAAGATATATTATATCGTCGCTTAACAAGCAACACCGCTTATCTCAATTTTTTGAAATTTCAAAGAAGAAGATTCGAATGAATTTTTCACAACCAATAAAGAGTATTTCTAAATCTTTTTTCACGTCTCGTTGGAACATGTGGTCTCGTGTTCATAGCAGATGTTAAAAGAATTCAGAAATATTCGCTATTGGTTGCGAGAAATTCATTTGAATCTTCCTCTTGGAAATTTCAAGAAATTGAGATAAGCGGTGTTGCGACGATATTTTCAAAGAAAACCAAAAAACTATAGAACATCGTACTCAGCAGAATCTCCTCGGATTCTTGTCTTTTAATTGAGCAAAATAATATTTAAATTCATCGAATTGCTTTCTTGTATGAAGTAATGATGTTTTAGGTTGTTGTATTGTTATCATATTGTAGTTTATTGTATTGCAGTGACATTCCAATTTAGTTAAAGAACGGTTCTCTACAATTTCCTATCTAAGAATTTTACTTTCCATAACAGATTTAATAATAGATAATGCTTGTGCGAATTTTTTTGTACAATATACAATTTTTTTGTACAAAACTTAACAATATATTTTTTTCCAAAATATATTGTTAAGTTTTAAATTATTAATTTGGAAATGCATTTGCTGTCATTTATATATAGAGAGTGATTCATGCAGTTTCTGGTAACTTTTAACGGCAGAAACAAATGAGTTATATATCGATAAATAAGCGGAGACATTATCTAGGCATCCAGAAGGACGTTATCTGGTCTGAAAAGAATGAAGTGATTGCAACAACCACTGAGTACTGGAATCGGTAAAAGACTTGGGGATTGTTGGATGGATTTGCATAAAATTGCTGAGATGATACTTCTGCATTTAGTAGAAATGAAAAACTGAATATTTCACAATTAGATCTGATGGTCGCCGTTAATAATGAATTACAGAAAACTTTCATCAGGAATTTATAGTAAGGCACAAGTAAGCTTCGAAATCTTTCCCACTCAAATCTCACCGAAGTTGGGTCGTTTCCTTTGACTGCTACATACATACCCTCGCCGATCCTGCCCACCCAAAGGGTTTAGGGTCAATGACTGCTACATACAATAAATGCATGCAACAGTGTTGTATAACTCCATCCTAGATTCTCTGCGTTTTTGATTGATTCTTGTCAAAGGATTCCAGTAATTGGTCAATTCTTTTTGAACCGAATCACGATCTTTAACACTAACAAACGACGTTTGCCGCCTGTATGTTCCTATGCGAAACAGATTAGTTTAAGTAAACTTTACTTAGTCCTGAAGTTTGTAGGAGATCTTTCGAATCATTCTATATATGTGTGAAAGAAGAGTATTAAAGAGCAAAAACAGTTAACTGTCAAGAACATAATACGCTAAGATCATGGTCAGGGAGACTAATAGTTATTTTGTGATTACTGAGAAAGTAAATATATACTTTGAATTTTATGGTGATCCTGTCTTTTAAAATATATATTATTGAAAACATCAATGAGACACAAACGTTTAAATCACAGCATTTAAATTAGAAATAACTTTTTGCGTACATTACTCTACTTTTAAAATAAAATTTGCTTTTGAGTGGATACAGCTTTTCTTACTGTGGCTCGCTATTGTTACGGACATAGAATGTCGCTTCCCGGCAATGTTAGTTTTACGGTTAAGAAGAGAGTTTTATAGGTGTTAGTACGGAATGACCGGCAGCAATCAGGCCTGGATCCCTGACCTTGGCGACGAACTTGGCGACTTTGGTGACAAATCAAAGATTCCCGAAAATGCGATTATTTTCTCGATATCTCTATTAGGGGCCGAGATCCAGATTTTTCCTGGTGATGTGACGTCACTGTCTGTCGGGGAGACTATATAAGGACCGTGCTTGGATCACAGAGGGTGTGTGTTGATCGACTGGAACGACTTTGGAGTTTCGTCTGCAGTGCGAACTGGAAAGTCGGTGAGCTCAGCGATACTGAAAGTGCTGTTACTGATATTGCTAGTGAATTGCTATCTGTTTGTGTTGCTTGATCAGGAGTGCTGTTACTGTTATTGCTAGTGATTTGAAGCTGTTTGTGTTGCTAATCTGTATAAGAGGTATTGTTCCTGTTACCTGTGCTACGTGCTTTTCCTGCATATTTGTGAATAAGCCTTCGTTCTCGGTTATCCTTCGTGTTGGACTGTTTCCACCAAACACACACAGAACGATTTTTCTTATATTAAGAAACTTAATTTATTTATTTTTTCAACTATTCATTTAAAATTATTCAAGTTTTAGTTTTTGTCACACACCGAATTGTATATTATATGAGCATATAACGACATTCGTTTTGTCTGTCACTGAATCATTTCTTCGATCAAAAAAATTTACACAATACGCAGTTTTCTGCAAATGCTCTCATCAATGATTTAACGAAATTACCCTAACCTATTTCTTTGTTTTTATTTCTGTCTGCTGTATGTAAACCACCTGCTGCTTTTACAACACTCAGTTGGTTGAATTTTCAGCCAGACATGGGTGTAGGTTCACAAGAACAAGGAACCTTTGTTCATGAGAAAGAGCGTAGGCAATTTCCTTCCGGAGAGAAGCGGGATACCACGCACAAAAGAAATTACTTTGAATAACAAATGAAATGTTTCAAAAGTTCACCAATAACCCGATATGTGTTTAATCCAATATTTAATGGCATTCGAATTGTACGGTTTCAATGAAACATGCTTCAGCAAGAGAGACTGAATTTCTACTTATAAGCCCTTAACCAGCGAGGACTCTCGTTCCTTACACTTACTCAAGGACGCGCGTCCGGCTTCATAGGCACGGGATTCTGTTTTTTTAACAAAATGCGCAGACAATTATATTTACTTCAATAATAAACATTTGTTGCACTAGTGTACAGAATATAAAATATTAAAAAAAATAATTTTTATATAAATCTCGTCTGGGAAGGGCATTAAAATGCAGAATATCGGTAAATGCTTGTACAGTCGACGCTCGTTATAACGACCACTCATTAGAAAGATCATTCCACTATAACGATCAGTGATAAAATCCCCAACTGTTTCCCTATGTACTCTATGTTATTTTACTTCCGGTATAACGACCGTCCAGTGTCGTCTAATCCCAATACAACGTTCGAATTCAGCGGACACTCTTCCCGGTATTTTTCCAAAATTCCTTTATTTTCTACTTTAAAATCTAATTTAGAAATATATTTTTAATTGATAAAATTTTATTTTTAATACCAATAATAAAAAATAATTTGAGTATTTAATTGGAATCTCTTTAAAAATAGCCTATTTGTACGGAAGTGCTGAGCGTGCATGTGTACATATTTTAATTATATCGAATATAACGACCACCCGTTATAAAGACCTTTTCTGTGGGACGCAGAGGGTCGTTATAACGAGCGTCGACTGTGCTTCCAAGGTATTTATGAAAAGATTGGCTTGCCCATCCAAAATAATCTGAATTCGTCTGGATATAAGTATTAATGCGTTTCTGTCTCATCCATAAGCATTTCCAAGAATTTTAAACCGATGATACAACTTTTCCTTCAGCAAAATTTTCGAGAAGTTTTATGACGATGTTGTGTGTAAAAGTTCTCACATTTTTGTGAGGTTCACCATTTTTACACCATTTGTTAAATGCAGCTATTTTAACGTTTACTGCACCCTTTTTTAACTCCAAGCCTCTTTTAAATAATCGGTGGATTTAAAAATATCCGATTCATTGTATAATTCCTTTTCAAAATTCGACTTATGATTTCTAACTAGTTCAAAATCAGAAATTTCTTTTATTTTCTTCATTAATCAATTCTGAATTAATTGATGCTTCAGCTAATTGTCTTGCCAGCTTATCCATTTTATACTTGTAGTCAAAATAGAGATAAATTCTTGCTATCTATCTGTTCCCTTTAGAAATCCTACAGAGCGCATTGGACCTCAAAGTACCGACCGTCTGTTTTCTGAGATAACAAATGAGGTGAAATTCTTGTAATACTTGTGGTCAGCAAGTAATTGACCTTAAATGCAGCTACTGTGAATTTTGTAGCTTTTTGTTATGGGGCTAATTTTCTGTAATAAATGCTTGCAATCTCCGGGCCTCACAGGCCCGATGCGCGTCCTACCGGGTTAAATTTCAGTTGTATGTTTGTGCAGGGTGTATCATGAATTTGTTAAAAGTTAAAAAAAGCATTAAAAAGGAATAAATGCATTTAAACAGGTGAGGTTTACACTAAAAGGCTCTGAGAGTAATCGAATAATTTTTCATCACCCAAAAGGGAGCACTGCAAGATAAACAAAACAACATACAGCATTGATTATTTTAATTGATTACATTGATTTATTTCAGTAATTATTGTTCAACTTGACGTGCACTACATCATATGGCCCTAGAAAAGCAAGTCAGAAAAATTATGACAGCTGTGTGCATTTTTTCGGAGTGGATTTCACCAATGGACTGCAGAGAATGACATCTCTGAATTCCGCATGAGACTGTATATAATCCCACATTCGCAAATCTAGCGGAGTAAAGTATGGTGACTGTGAAGTCCAACTTATCTCACAGCGTCGTCTTATCACTCTGTCTTACCCAAAAATATCCAAAAAGAATGTTTTCACTGACCTTGCAACGTGTGGAAGGCCGCCATCTGCTTGAAGGCTAATTCAGTCAGCACCGTTCGTGCAAAAGAGCTTAATGAACAAGGCTTGATCTGGTATCATGCTATCGTAATATAGAATTCTGTTGCCATCGAATGAAGAATCCACATGCATACAGTTACTTCAATAAAAGTCCACTTTGCTGAAACAGGCTTTAAATTTCGCTTCAACGCCCTGTATAGATGCCTTTTTTGACTATATTTTTTATTTTATGAAAAAAAAGCGATTTTCTTATCATCCCATTTGTGGAAACCCCAATGTTTTATGATAATGTGTTAAATTTTTAGAATTTTTTAAAGTTGTAACGAATTTATAGTGCATTCTGTATTTTTCTGCACTATAGTGCAAAAAAATTAAAGGCAGTTTCAGAATTAGGACATTTTTTCCGTTTCCATTCTAATAAATTGCAACCCCTTTTTCATAAGATACGGGGTATTTCTTGAATTTCAAATATACAAGAGTTGATTAAGAGAAAACTATTTAAAGGAGTGAACCGAAGATGCTTTTATTTTATAGAATCAGATCAATTTCTGAACAAGAATGAAATAAAGCCCGCACGTGGACATGATATAATACATCAAAACTGTCAATCATCAGTAGTAATTTAGATATGTCATTCTGTAAGAAAGGACAGCGATACAATTTTCTTAACAGAAGAAGAAACGGAAGAAGAGTATTTACTAAACATAGATGACATTTCCTAAGAAATATTTTGTTTAATCAAAGAAAATGGTTTATATTGTATTGCAGAAAAATAATGAAAAATAAAATCCCGGTCCACGGTCTTATATTCACAGTAATATAAAGACCGCGATTTTTTAAAAATTATGGTGTAGTTTCTTAATATAGTTCAACATCAACGATAGTCTTAATGATCATACTACCTTACTAGAAGAAAGTATTGTTTGATCGCAAATGAATTTAATTAAATATTTCCTTCTTTTTAACTGAGATAAACATGTGGAACTTAAGTTATGAAAGTTTCTCTTGAAATGAAATGTACAATTTTGAAATAAGAATTTTTTTCGGCAAATATGGGCAAGAGCGAGAATTTGATTTCAAGCTTTGTTCTATTGGGGATCAAAAAAGCCATATCACATTTATTGAGCCAAGATTTTTTTCAGCCTTTCTGTAACATAAGATGTAACCGTTAGCTGGAATCACAGAGTTTTAATAAATACAAAAGTTGAAATGTGAGTACTTCCACCTAAATTAACATAATTAAGCTTAAAAACTCAAAATTTGTAACTGACTCAAAATTATCTTTTAAATAAGGTATCTTGAACTTAATTCTAACCATCAGGATTACATATTAAAATATATAGAGAGAAATTATCTTATCTTCTGTCATGTCAAGTAATTTGAATGGAATAATAACCTTTCAAAAAAGAAATCTAATTAACAGAGTTTGATTTTAAAGTAATTATCTTATAAGTACAAAATAAATGAATTTGAAAATTGCATTATAGTAGGCATTGTTTCATTAGTGTGGAACAATGCAGACAGAAATTCATACCTTTTTCTTTAAATTATATTAAAAATGGGTAGATCCAACAAACGAACTACTAACCACCAAAGAATGAGCAACTACAATTTACCACAGTTTCCAACTCCCACACAGCGCAAATTTCCTCCATGTAAACGCCCTTCCCTAGGTACCACCAGTGAAGGCCAATAACCACAGTAAAGAACGCGCCCGAAGTAAGGTAGTCAATTAGTCAACACCTAATTACGACATATATAACAAAAAATCCTACATTTGCACAAAGTTCGTTAACTTCTTCAACCTTATACCTCTGAGAACTCCGTACTTTGTGCATATTAAACTGAACAAAACATTGTTTTATATCTTACAATATAAATAACCAGAAGCTTATTACCGTCTCAGAAATAATGAGATTAAAATATTACAGCCTCAACAGCACATACAAAACATATACTGGCAGATGTAATCAGAATTTTAAGGCTTCCATTCTCCTGAGTTCTCACATCCCGATACCTAAAATATTTCTGAACCAGGCATT
>BGPR01000824.1:254450-274988 GCA_013235015.1 Araneus ventricosus | reverse complement strand
TCGCACTTTAAAGAAAACTATATCGCCTTTTTCTTAATGTTGAAATTTTAACGTTCATGAACAAAATTAAACCTAAAAAAATAGTCAGTGTTTGTTGAAAAATAATAACTTACATTTTGTCCCATTTAAAAAGTAATTACTTTTGAACCCTAATTTCATAATTTATTCTACTAGCAAAACGTAGTTATTGGCGAAAATCGCTCTCTCTTCGATTTCAAATCATATTCTCAACTCAAAATTTAAAAAAGTAATGAAATCAAGAAAACAGTTTAAAATAAATTGTAGATGCGCGATCTATTAGCCCAATCTATCTTCTCCTCTCAGAGTCTATTTGGCCGAGTGGTTAAGACGACAGGTTTAGGAAGCGAGATGCGACAAGTTTGATGCGTGGTGACTAACTCGTTTGCATCAACTTGTTTCAAGCTTGCTCTCTTGCAGTGTCAAACTTGTTGGAAACTTGCAGATTGATTTGCAGAGCAAGATTGCTGCAACTTTACTGCAAACTAAAATTTCTGTCTGGGATGTAGGAATGGCGGTTATTGCGAAAATAACCGGTTTTCGGTTATTCGGGTTTTTTTCACTTTCGGTTGAACCTAGAGGTTATAAGCGCTCAAAATAACAGATTTTTTGGGGGTTTTTTTATAAAAAAAACGCCGTTTGTTGTCAAAATGTTTTTATTAATTTTGTTTTCACAGGATTCTATCCATTGCCCAATATTTATCTGTTCATAAAGACTCTTTCAGTTATCTGCTAACAGAACAGACGCCTCGAGGAAGTGGTTGCCGTTGATTGATCTAAGATGATAAAATTCAAAGCTGCATAACTTGGTAAATTTTAGTCTTATCGAATCTCAAATCGAGCCTATCTTCCGATGCGTTTTTTCCTCCGGTTATTGGATTTAAAAAATAATCGGTTATAACCGGGGCAAACAATAACCGAAAAAACCGGTTAACTGAACCAAAAAATCGGTAAGTTTTTCCCATTTCTTCTTTAATGGCCGATGTGGCTTTGTAGTAAGGTCTCGACTTCGGGACCAAAGGACCGTGGGTTCAAAACTTGATTCCACAAAAGATCCGCCATGTATGTGGACCTGGTGCATGTCAGATCTGCCGTCGAGTGTCAAACTCCATCTCTTTGGAGAGGAGTGGAAGTTTGGAGCGTGAGGTGCCACATTAGACGTTGTCCCCTCGTCCTGTGAAGACGGTTCAAACTGATACCAGAATATCTGTAGTGCAGCTTCAAATTGGAATGTTAATCTAACAAAACTAAACTATTTCCTTCATCGTTAAGGCTAGTTATAAGCGTCTTATTTTTATTTATTTAAAGAAAAGCACACTAGAGAGAAAACTCCATTTACAGAGTGATATAAAGAACAAAGAACAAAAGCCACAACGAGTAAATAAAAAAAATGCGCTAGAAAATAAAAAGTTCAACACAGAGAATACAAAAAATCATAAAAATTTTGCAAACGCATATATAATTGAAAACTAAAACACATAATCACAAAGACATTAAAACACACCATGATTCTAAAAGTCGTATTTTTAAATAAATTAAAAGACCTTTTCCAAAAGCTAGGATTAAAAAGTCACAGAACGCAAGCACCGAATCCTCTAGAAACACACCAGGTGTTTAAAAGTTTAAAGACTTAAATACACACTTGAGATAAAAATAAATTGTAACATCTTAAGATAAAAATGAATTGCAACAACTTAAGATAAAAATAAATTGCAACAATTTAAGATAATTATAAATTGCAACAACTTAAGATAAAAATAAATTGCAACAACTTAAGATAAAAATAAATTGCAACAATTTAAGATGATAAAAATAAATTGCAACAACTTAAGATAAAAATAAATTGAAACAACTTAAGATAAAATTAAATTGCAACAATTTAAGATAAATAGAAATTGCAACAACTTAAGATAAAAATAAATTGTAACAACTTAAGATAAAAATAAATTGCAACAACTTAAGATAAAAATAAATTGCAACAATTTAAGATAAATATAAATTGCAACAACTTAAGATAAAAATAAATTGCAACAGCTTAAGATAAAAACAAATTGCAACAACTTAAGATAAAAATAAATTGCAACAACTTAAGATAAAAATAAATTGCAACAACTTAAGATAAAAATAAATTGAAACACTGCGCCAAAAGCAGAGCACAAAAATTAAAACCTATGAAAAACATTGAAAAAATGGTCGATTACATAAGAACAAGGAAAATCTAAAAAGTTGTAAAAAGGCAAAATAAAACACATCATGTATTTAAAGCTGCAAACATTTCGATTTAAAAGCACCATGTAGCACCATTTTATCTCATAGATTTATTATCCTCTTTGTCTGTTACCTTATCTCCATTATTTTAAGTCAAGATGGGGCTCAAACAAAAACTTAAAGATAATTCTAAAAGTTTGAATTTATATAAACATTCTTCGAGTACTAACGGTTTACAATGTCTATATAATATTCAATTTTATAATTTAAGCCCTATATTTGAGTTTTCTTTGGGATAAGTATCCTTGTTCCTTGTAGCCATAGTACATATGGAAAAAATGTATTTGTGTTACTAAATTACAAAAGTCTTAATTTAAATCATACCTCTTTAAAAGCAAGTACCAGTAATATCTGTAGAAATATGACTGAAAATAATATTGCATCACCAATTTGTTTTGTGTGTGAGTGTACAGTGTGATTGTAGAGTGGTCTCTTCGCATGTTAAACTACAGTCGACGCTCGTTATAACGACCACACATTATAACGACCATTCCATTATAACGACCATTCCATTATAACGACCAGTGATAAATTCCCCAACTGTGTTTCTCTATACACAATGCTATTTTACTTCCTGTATAACGACCGAACAGTGTTGTCTAATCCCAATACAACGTCCGAATGCAGCAGACACTCTTCCCAGTATTTTTCCAAAACATAACATGTTTCTAAACGTAAATGACCTAGATTATTGTATTGCCAAGCTTTGTAGTTGTAGAGTCTTCACTGTTACAGTTCAACTTTGAGAGGGGGGGAGAATTACCACTCACCCCAGCGCGGAAATTAGAATAGCCTAGAATAAAAAAATGTTTCAAGTGCAATTGAGATTTTAAAATGTTTTTGAAAGGCAAGAAAATGCAGAACATTATTTATCATCTTTAACTGAAATGGAAAATTATGTTTTGCAAAAATCACATATACAGAAAAGACAAACAACCATTTCTGATTTTTTTCTTTAGAAAATATGTTCTGAAAAAATGTTTTGTAAGTATATAACACCCTTTATTTCCTACTTTAAAATATGTTTTAGAAATATATTTTTAATTGATAAAATTTTATTTTTAATACCAATGATAAAAAATTAATTTGAGTATTTAGTTGGAATCTCTTTAAAAATCGCCTACTTTTATGGAACTGCTGAGCGCGCATGTGTACATTTTTAAGTATATCTACTATAGCGGCCACTCGTTATAAAGACCTTTTGCTGTGGAACGCAGAGGGTCGTTATAACGATCGTCGACTGTATTGAAAAATGTAGTTGCGTTTAAATGTTTAACTAAAGATTTGATAAAAATCAACGCGCGCTGAAACGCTGTAGTTAAACATTTATAAAAAATTTAATTAACAAGATGTTAAATACTATATTAATCAAGTTGAGTTATGAAAACTTATTAATTCTTTGCATTTTTCCATATTTACACTTAAGGGTCCTTTTGTTTGAAAAAGGGAGAGAAAATGAGATATGAAAGTTTTCTGAAAACATTAAAAACTTACCTCAGATAATTAATAAAAAAATGAGTTCATTTACATAATCAAAATTATCCTCAGTAAATACGCATGATCAGAAAAGTAAAAAATTATTAGAGCTGTTTCAACTATTTTCATCAGATTTCAGAATAATGAATTAACTTTTCACAAAGAAAGCTCTTCAGACTAATTTATATTGAACAAAAAAGCTGCTTGGACCAGATTTTCCTTTCTAAATAAAAAAAGAAAATCAGAAATCTACATTTTTATTTAATTAGAAATTAGTTTTCCTCAAAGAACAGGATATATTTCTTTACTGTTTGTATAAGAATCTGAGAAATTTGCTTTTCGTATCCCTTTGTAATCCTATAAAAAATAAAAGTGTACAAATGTTACTAATGAATGAACAGCATTTATCAATATGCATTAATTTAATTTATATAAGTGCTCTATAACGACGATCAAATCTTTGATGTTATTATGTTTAGTTGAGTATCGATAAAAGTAGAAGTACAGTAGAGTCTCCCTACAGCGAATTTCTCCCTATAACGAAATTTTTAATCGGAATGTTAAATAACATTCGAAATATTCTCCATATAACGAAGTGGTTGCCTCCCTATAACGAATTTTTTCAGACCTTTATCTTTTCGATTTTTGTCATTTTTGAAGAAAGTTGCTAATTTCTGTGCAAACAAATCGCTCACACGTGCCTGTTTCTGGAACCACTCGTATTGTTCATTCCAGCGATAACACATAACATAGAATGATACGTGAAGGGTAATGCAGTTGTGGGGACCTGGGTTTCTACAGAGGGAGCAACATTTCTACGGGGGCCGTTCAAATATTACGTAAGCATGTTTTTGGTATTTTTAAACCCCCTCCCCCCTTGTCAGCAAAAATAAGCAAATCGCAATTCCTCTCTTATAATTACGTAAGCATACTGCACCCGCCCCGTTCTTATTTTTTTACAAAACGTATAACAGTAATAATCTAATTTAAAAAAATTCAGGACTTAATTCAAATAAAAAACTCTAACTCGACTTAAAATGGAAAAAAATGTAAGTTCAAATTACTTACAATTTCAAGTTTAAGCTTACAAAAATCAAGTTTAATTTTCTTTTGTCAAATTTAACTTTTTTTTCAAATTTAATTTTTTTAAATTAAATTATTTGTGCAAGTTACAAGAGATTTTCGAAAATAAAATGATTTTAATGTCTTACGTAAGCATCACTCATACTCCCCCTCCCCCCCTTGTCAGCAAAAATTAGCAAATCGCAAACCCCCTCCCCCCCTTGGGTGCTTACGTAATATTTGAACGGCCCCACGGGTCAAGATTCCAAGAATCGGGGTGGAGCGGGGGTGGAAACAGCAAATGGATGTGACAATACGCATTTTATGTTTATCCGTACTAGTACATATTATTCTCTAAATTGGTGAATTGTCTTCACTTTTGAGCATTTTATTTATAGAATAAAAATTAGTATAATTTTTACAAATTTATAACAAATATTACTTCATTTTTAATTGAAAGTCATAATTAAATATTCTTGAACTTATCGCACATACTAAAAGGTTTTAACATTTACTTAAATAACTGCAAAAATCTCTAATCTAAGTATAACGAAATTTTCTCCATAGCGAATTTTTCAACTGGAACCCAGCGATTTCGTTATAGGGAGATTCCACTGTATACGAAATTATTTTTAGTTACACTAAAAATGAGTGATTTGATTTATTTTTTTCTCTCCATTCTTCGCCAATTATGGCGTGGTCGGAAATATGCTCTCCATGTATTTACTTCCTTGCTGCAACCTAAATGTCGTCATGCATTTCACTCGGAGACGTGCAGATATTCATTTGACGTTAATGGATGAACTCAGAGTCGAATTTTTGCCTTGCCCTTTTTGAAGAGTCGGCATTGTTAATCAAATGAAATATTGGACTTTATTCTTGATTCATTTATTTGCAAATTTTTCATATTAAAAGTAATATTTCTGAGAGCTATTGCAATGCACAACGATAATATTTCCCAGCTGCAAATATTTTATAAAATTAGATTTATCAAAAGATTTTTTTTGATACAAATAACGATTTTCATGCGATTTATGACAAAGGTAGAAATTTAATTTGTAAGTTATTGGTTAAATTATTATCAGATATTTGGATTTTTATTGTATCAACTAAAGTAGATTTGTCTTATCAATATTTTATCAACATTTTAATAACATAAGCCACCGATACTACCCAATAAAGTCACATTTTCAAAAATGGTTGAAATCTGGTGCTGCACAAAATTTCGAATGTTTTACAATTCCTTTAAAATTCTTATTAAAATGTTCTCACGAATCATTATTCAATTTTGCCAATATGCTTAAACAAAAGTAGGATTTGCTGACAGCATTTCGCGTGAGACTGTGAATTCCTAACTAGTGCGACTTACATAAAGTATGGGAAAATAGTAGAACATACTTCAATGCTTTTGTCATGGTTTATTTTTCTGAATGTAATTCGATTGCGAACTAAAATGTCTCCTAGTGCTATCCTAAAAATTCTTTCTAGAAAAAAATGTGCTATCCACGTTTACAGAAATAAAGACCACTTTTCCTTCATTAGGTGATTTTTCGCAGGCGCCTTGCGCATTTGATGTGTCTAGTTCTGGGGAAATATATAGGGCCGTTTGTACTCAGTACATTACTTTTTATTCTCCTATGACAGCAATACGGTTACAATTTATATTTATTTTGTTCAGATTCTTTTATTTAATATTGTGCAAATTATACGAAAATAATATTTTGTAATTTCCAAAAAGTTTGGCCTCGACATTTTGATTAATCTTCACATTTCAGACCTCAGTGAGTTTGAAAAAACAATTTTGGGAATTATATCTGTCTGTGAACTCAAAAGCTGAACCAGCTGGACAAATGAAATTTGGTATGTGGCCTTAACACCAAATTTGTAGATTTGTGTCAGATTTTAGACAAAATCCATTTTAGGGTCTGTCTGTCTATCCGTGCGCGATAAATGAAAAATGCAATCAGCTAGATGGCTCGCATATAGTTCCATCATTAAAACTGTAGATCTAAATGAAACTGTGAACCAATTCTGTCAAGATGTTGACTTTTTATTGGTCTGTCCTTGCGTACGTTCACCTGATAATTCAAAAATACAACTAACTAGATAGATGCAATTTTGTGTGTAGCCTTGAAGCCAAACCTGCAGATCTGTACCAAATTTTGGAACTAATACGTCTAGCTGGCCGAGTGGTTAAGACGACAGGTTAAGGAAGCGAGATGTGACAAGTTTGATGCGTGGTGACTAACTCGTTTAACTAAAGCCTCCTGAAGGTGCTTCACTATATTTCGAAGCTAAACACAAAACCCACAATATTGTGTTTGTATGCAAGAAATTAAAGAAGAGAATACTACCTTTGGTTTAAATTAGTTATCATATCAACAGCCAAAGCACGTTTTTAAATGTTTTGAAACAATATCTCAGGAAAAATATGATTCATTTTTAATGGAAGAAAAATATGTTTCCATGTGTTAACTTACGAACTTAATGACGCTTAGCATTTTCTATCATTTTATTTATGTGTGGAAAAAAGTTTTGTGATTAGCAAAATCATACAACCAACATGAATTACACAAAATTATCACTGGAAGGTCAAATAAATGTTTACATTACAAAACTGTATTTTTGTCATATTTTCAACTTTTCATTTGCGAAATTCAACTACACTGAGAATTGATTCGCGCGACGATTGCATAAAACAACCGAAAGTGACCAGCGGAATTTTAACAAGAGAAGCCAAACAAAGAAAAACAAACCAATAATAAAGTCCTTACGCATATAAATAGCAGCAAACAAACGATTGTATCGTTTTCCTCGCCATTTCCCACGCCTCTCCCAGGAGCGAATATTGTTTTTTAATGATCCTACTTAACCCCCTTTCTTACCATCAGCCTCAGAGAAGGTAAGACTCAAAAAAACAAGCGAAAGAGAAAGAAAAACATTGGGGACGCAAAAAAATCTTAATCAAAAAATTTCCATTAAAACACTCTCCACAACATACTTAGCGGTTCAAAACCATCAACATGGCTCCTTGCCAATTTTAATGGAATGGGAAAAAACCAACTGTTGTGAACACCCGAATGGATGTCGCAATCCGGAGAAATATCAACTACAACACACTCCCTTACTCCCTTTGTTGCTGGTGTGTAGAAGCGTCCGTTTTTTCTTACACAAAAAGGGCTGGGGAAAGAATCCCAATCCTACGCGCTGCCTGCGAAGTAGAATCATCAATAGTTCCGTTTACGAATCGCTTCAACGCAGTTGTAATGGAATCTCATTTGCTGAGCCGGCTGTGACTCGTGCGCCATCGGTTTCCGTCGATCACCGCTGTGTTTGGATACTACCACACTTCTCAACGTGCGCCGCGAAGGAAAATGTAAACACAGGTGAGAGCTGATTTTAATATTCATATGTTAATTTTAATGTGTGCGATACGTTAACACATTCTTGTAAATTTTGTGGCGGTTTTGGTTGATAATTTTTTGAATGACAGATCTCTTTTCAACGTGTTCGGTGCGAGGAAAGATGAAAACAGGTGGTGGATGTTATTAATATAAACGCAGAAAATTTAAGTGTGCCATGCTTTACGTATTATTGTATTTTTAGGCAGTTTTGTTTAATATTTTATTTTACATATCTCTTTTCAATGTGTGAGATGTGAATTTTTTTACATATCTCTTTTCAATGTATGAGATGTGATTTTTTTACATATCTCTTTTCAATGTGTGAGATGTGAATTTTTTACATATCTCTTTTCAGTGTGAGGAGATGTGAATTTTTTACATATCTCTTTTCGATGTGTGAGATGTGAATTTTTTACATATCTCTTTTCAAAGAGTGGAGATGTGAATTTTTTAAATATATCTTTTCAATGTGTGGAGATTTTATTTTTTTTGCATATCTTTGTTCAATGTGGTGCGGAGAAAGATGTAAACAGAGGTGGTGGATGTTATTAATATTCATGTATTACTTTTAATGTGTGTTGCATTAACACAATGTTGCAAATTTTAGGCGGTTTTGTTTAGTAATGTTTTGGATGACGTATCTCTTTTCAATGTACTCGGTGCGGAGAAAGATGTAAAACACAGGTGGTGGATGTTATTGTATTTTTATGTTATTTTTAATGTGTGGCACATTAAACAACGTTGCAAATTTCAGGCAGTTTCGGTTAGCATTTTTTTGGATAATATATCTCTTTTCAATGTGCTCGTTGCGAAGAAAGATGTAAACAGGTGGTGAATGTTATTAATATAAATGCATTATCTTTGATGGAAGACATTAACACCTTATTGTGAATTTTGGAAGGTTTTGATTTACATTTTTTGCATATTTTAATACTTTCCTGCGTGCATAGCTCTGGAAGTACGTGAGGGATTCTCTTGATATTTATAATTGTCTTGGATATGGAATATATCAACACTTGCTGATGAGTTTTTAACTGAATATCTTTAGGATACTATAAAATTTTTCACTGCTCTGTGAAGGAAAATGTAAACATACGTGAGCTCTGTAATGTGCGATCTTAAAAGACGTGTGATATATGAACATATAAAGTTAATTTTAGGCTATATAAGTTAAAAATGTTTTGGATATTTTATAGCATTCCGACGCATATCACGTTACGGAAAGTGTAAATACTAGTCAGATTTAATGTTTTTTTTTATTAAGGCTATTTTTAATATTAATTTGTTAACTTAAAGGATATAAAATATATAGAAATCTTATGGTAAAGTTTTGAAGGTTTGATTTAGATTATTTTCCATTACTATAAGAATTTTCTTTTTAACCAGTGCAGGAAATGTGAACACAGTTAAGGATGCTTTTAATATTAATCTCCTTGTTTGAGCAGCTTGTTATATTTAGAATTAATGGTGAGTTTCCGAGAGACTTTTCTTATCAACCAATTTGGCATTTTCAAATTTCTGGTGCTTGGTGTTTCTGAACTTCTCTACGTTTTGAATTTTTCTTTGATTATAATTGTTGTAAGCTGTTCAATATACACATAACCATACAAACAAAACACAAATAATTCAAAAAAATATAAGGAATCTTTCTGAATATCTCATTTTAATATAACAATAAGCAAATACATCGTGTTATTAATATTATATTTTTATGGGAAATAAAGCAGTTTGTGACTTGAACTTCAATAAATTTAAAATGCGAATTTTTAAAACCTTATTTTTATCTTAAAATTAAATAACACCGAAAAGGATATTAACATTTTTTTAAAAAATATATAACTTCTAATGTTTCATGTTTTCTAATGATAAATAATTACATTAGGCAAAAGAACATTAGTAATACATTAAAATATATTTCCTTCTTTATTATTATTTTTGTGAATCAGTATGAGCTTTAAGTATTCTATTAGTATTTGATCATAAAATTAACTCAATCCATTAAAACAAAAAAAATATCGAACAGTATTGATTGCGCAAGATATTTTTAACTGTAACTGGGATGTAGTCATTGTGAGAAATGAAATTTTTTATGTCTCATTATGCTCAAAATTTTAATCGGAGCATAAAAAATACTACACATTCACATTATTTCCAAGTATTAATTTTAGTTCCCTGAAATTGTAGATGCGCATAATTAATTATTTTTGTATTAAATAAAAATGCTTCATAAACAATTGTAAATGCAATCCGTCAGCTTTAAAATGCAGTTGACTAGGATTCTTTGAAAATAAAAGCTAAATTGATATGACCTTGATTTAAGAATCGGTTACGCAATAGCTATAAAATATCTGGTTTTATTTCGCTCTAAGGAAGTATTTACAATTATGTAACTTCTTTTTTTCCGCTTCTTTATGATACTGGTCAGAAATACAGATACCAGACTTCTTGTAAATGAAATCGTTATTTTCACACTGATTTTGAAAGCTTTAAAAGATTTATTCAATATTAAATTAAATGGAGTTATAATGCAATTAATGTTTAACCATTTTAAATGTTTACCCATTTTCTTTTCTTTTTTTAAATCAACTAAACTATAATAAGGAAACAAAATTAGTAAATTTAACTAAATGATAAAGAGAAATGCATGAATAGCAGATAAATTTGCTTATTAGTGTCAATGTTTAAACTTATTTAATGAAGCAAACAAATTCTGATATTTGTAGCAATTAAAATAAAATTGTTTTGGCTACGACGTTAAACGGGAAAAAGAGATTAAATTCTTCATATATGTAAAAACGATAACCGATGTCCTATGAATTACAAATAATTTTTGCTTAAATAAAATATGTTGAAATAAATTTGCCATATTTTCAGCTTAACTTTCCTAGTATTTAAATATTTTTTTTCACAGAGCAGAAGAATGAAAAGTATGTTTTTATAACAGATTATACATTTTTTTCCATGTTTCAGCTACTGGAGAAAATAAATATGAAAATAACAATTATATTCTTAATGCACAAAAATATTACTTATCTTATTTAATTTATAAATTTACCGGTGTTTTATCTTGATGAAATTAATTAAGTTGTTAATATTGCAAAAGGAACAAAATTAAAATATAAACCATTAAAATAATCTTGTTTGATTATTTATTTCATTAATAATCAATTAATAATATTTTACCTCATTAATAATTGATAGGTTAATGGTCTCAGTTTCTAAATAGTTTCGTTTAGTTCTATTAACGTCCAGTTTTGGAGAAATTCGAGGGCTATTTCAGGACGAATCTCGTAATTTTGAACCACGGTCAGATGTCGGCAGTTTCAGGATATTCTCTGTGTCCATTTTAAAAGAAATCAAAATTTCATTTGCGTATTATTAAATCCTCACATTATTTCACTTATTTGGAATTTTTTCACTTAAGTAATAATATATTGCAATTTTACTAATATATTAATGACATTACTACTCTGAAATTGCTCGTATTCTTTCTGTAAATCTTCAAAATACTAGTTTCCAACTATTAAATTTATAAACATTAAAAATAATAAAAACATTTTAGAAATTCTTTTATTACAGACGGAACTCGAAACACCTCTTGATTATTTCGCCCATAAATAAAATTATCATTGTTTTTACAGTTTTATGAAAGAATAAAAATACCCTTTATATTCTTTTAGGCACGTTCCTTTTCTTTTCTATCAAAATATTTGACATTTTGAACGTCATTTCCTTCTGTAATAAAATCCAGAAATGTTCAAAAAACATCTGCTATTCAGTTATTTATCAGTGTGTTTAACTTAATATATCAATACTTGAAAGTTTTAGTAAATCATGTTTCGTAAAACTGTTTTTCAAGGTACCGCTGTCTTTGAATTAATGTTAAATTTAATAATAATAAAATGAAATTAATTTAAGCAATATGATAAGAATTACTATATATTTGGTCCAAAAATTATTTTAGATTAAATTTTTAAAAATAACTAACTTTATTTATTTTTTTCTTGATGCATGATATTGATATTTTCTTTATAAAATAATTTGTTTCATCATTTATTTTCAAAAAATTTAACATTAAACCTAATTTAATAAAATCTGGATTATTAATCATTTATCAATCAATCACAATAATAATCTGAAAAATAGAATACAAATCTGAAATTTATACAAACATATAACTTAATTTTATTAGAAAACAAGTAATATTTTTTTAAAAATTAAAGTCAATTCTTACTTAGATCAACAAACTATGTCCTAAGTTGGTTATCAAGTGTCATCCACTACAAGTTTAAAAAAATGTATTTGAACTTGAGTGGATGAATAAAAAGTATTTTATTAACGATTGAAAATTTGAACAAGATATATAAATAAATATATATAGGGAGAGTGTGAACTAATAGTAGGAATTGAATAATTAATGAATTAACATTTGAAAAAACTGTATTAACACCAAGTATCTTCCACTACAAGTTTTAAAAAATGTATTTGAACTTGAGTGGATGAATAAAAAGTATTTTATTAACGATTGAAAATTTGAACAATATATATAAATATGTATAGGGAGAGTGTGAACTAATAGTAGGAATTGAATAAATAAGGGAAAAAAGGAATTTGAACCTATCTTATGCGCATTCAATTTTTCGGAAACAATTTTCATTTCCTTTATTGCTTTAAAAAAATAGTATTCTTACAAATATTTATGTTATTTCTTTATGAAAAGTTGGCTGTTAAAAGAGTAATATTTATAAATTGAAATATGTCAACATGTTGCGCAAATTACTCGACTTAACACATTGGGGTTGTTTTCATATTGAACCCTCTCACACAAAGCGAGGCTGTCTGGGGCGGTCTAAAAATTTCCTGTTAACAGCGATGAAGGCCGATGTGAGGCGTTTGGCTTTTTTTTGAGGGGAGGTGAGGTTCTGAGATCGCTTAGGATTGAATTATAGGTTTCAATTATCCTTGCCAAACACAGCCCATTTCCGTGCGCCTTAAGGGAAGCTTATAGCAGGGGGTGGAGGGGTAAATGACCACACAGGTTGGGGGAGTCCAATTCATGTCGCTTCCTCCCAAAAAGTCCCGGATTTAAAGAGGCTAGAAGAAAGAGTTCGCCTCGTGATTAAAGAGTTAAAATTATTGTACCTAACTAATTTTTCTTCCAAAATGTGGCTTAAACATAAGAAAATTTGAAATTATTTCTAAAAGTAATACTTTCTTCATATATATTTTGGCAAAATTGCTTTGCAATCATCATGGTTTTAAAATCTCTGTACCTCTATACAAAAAAATAAACTTTGATTTTTTTTAGTCGTTATTATTATGAACACATCGATATCCTAAGAAAAAAAATAGGTGTTTTAATAAATATTATAAGCAATTCGAAAAGCTTTGTTATGTTTGATGATAAAAACATTTTATGCCGTTGATCTATGATAATCTACAGATTTCTAAACTTGGATTGTCTAAGTAAATGACAGCTTGGATTGTCAAAGTAAATGACAGTACTATTTGTATACAATTGTATGGGAAAATGTACGGTATTCCTCAGTTTAATGGCTTATCATTTCGTTGTGTTCTGTTTACGAGAGTTATATCCAAGGTCAAATACTCTCTCTTCATGAAGAATAAAATATATAGTGCTTGAAATATTCTAGAGACGGCTAGACGCACGTCTTTATTAGATTCCTATGCAAAAATAAAACTACATTTATGCGCAATAAATTGTTCACGAGAAAGTATTCAGTTGTGAAAGTATTATGAGCCGAATATTCCCTGTATCTATTTAGTTGAACTCATTTTATGGAGTAAAAAAATAAACCGAACACTCATGGAAAAAATAAAATATAAAAGCATTGGATGTCTAGACTCTTAACTAATAGTGCTTTTGTATGGTAGACCTTTAATATTTATAGCTTTGAATAATTAATCAGATAATGGTTCAACTCTGATCCACCGAAATGATTCATATTTAAAGTCTAGAATGTAAATTAAATAGAAAAATAAATTAAATTGATCTGTGCTTCTGTCCTCCCCACAAGTTGTAAATATAATTATTAATGGGGAAATAACTTTGAAAGTAAAGCAAATCGGAAATTCTATCATATGTCTTATTTCTATAAAGTAATATGCTTTTTTAATGCATAGTTAATACTGTTTCCCTACGTAATTAATCGTAAAGAAAATGAATGAAATATTTATTGTTCCTAATAAATGTAAGTAAATTTGATATAATACGTTTGTTTTTTTCGTAAAATATATTGTATAGTCTGACCACGGATTCCGAGACTACCACTTTTAGACGATTTTACACCGGAAAGGGATGTCAGGCAATGAGTCATATGAGCTCATTTCCGGAGTTCTTTGTTAGATCACGTTCAGTAAAATGTATACATCACCCTTAAATTCTTCACTTCCCCCGGCGCATGCGCAGAAACGCGGAAGGTTTCCGAATCCGTTGCTATACAATACTCGGGTTTGTTATTTTATATATTCCTAATTAAAATAAAGTACTCTAGTGAAAGCATGAAAATTGCTTGTTTTCAGTGTTCATGATATAATTTAAATAAAATTCTCAATAAGTGTAAATATATAAAATATTTTAAATGTAAATGAAAAATGGAAGGAAACCTGAATACTTATTTAGAAGCATTATTTCCGCTTAAATTAAACACTGACAGTTTTTTCTAATAAAAAAACTTTTTAGGATGGATGGAATTTTTGTTGTATGTACTTAGAACCATTTTTCCTCGATATAAGATTATACTAAATGGAATTATATTTAACCACAGAATATATTTTAACTTAATAAATCTTGACTTTCATCAGAATTTTGAATCTTACTATAAAATAATATCGAATAATTTTGTCGATACATAAAATACTGCCTCAAACAGAAATTGGTTAATTTATCTGCTTATTATTTTTCTGCTTGTTATTGAGGTAATTGAGTTTGTTCTGAGTTTGTGTTTTTCTCTGAGGCTATGTGTTTACTTTTGCAGTTATTTTTATTCAGATTTCTTATTCCAAGCAAATAGTGAATAATAATAACGCTATTAAGTGAAAGTGAGTTTCATTTTTAAATTTCCAAGCAATTTTAAAAAAATATTTGTGATTTTCTATCTAAAAATCTCTCAGAATATGTCAATAACGATTAAAATATTGAGATTCTATGTCCAAAATATTTCCTTAACTACCATTTTTAAACGAATTTCAGAATGTGCAAAGTAGTAAAATAATGAAAAGTGCTTTGAGCAAAAATGGTTGCTTACCTTTCGAGATTTTGGGAAATATGTATTTTGAAATATGCGTAGGAGGACTGATATTGCAATATCCGGGTAAAATGGCTAGGTTTTGGGGAGGGGTGTTCGTTCATTTTTACTGCTGTATGTTTATGTTTTGATAAATTTATGTGAAGAACTTAATTTCGTTTTAATATTCTGAGTTTAAAGAGCGCTAAACTTTTCGTACAGAAGAATCATCATTTCATATTACTAAATTTCTGCTATAATCAGCAGTTTTTGTACCACTCGTTAATGTTCTGCGGATTGTAAATTACTAGAAATTTTGTAAGGTAAGTAAGGTTGTTTTTCAGTATTTGATTGATTCATTTATTTTCTACACAAAACAATTGTGAGAATACTTTCTTAAAAAGTTGAAGTCTTATTACAAATTTTTCCTTTATTAATGTAATTCTTTAAAAAATACCAAAAGGAATCGTTTCAAAAATAGCATTTTCAACTTAAAGTATGAAACTACAAAAGTATTGAATTGGAATTTTGTTAGCATTGTTACTACTTTCAATTACTACTCCGAATTTGTAATTTAAAAAGAGATATTTCCTTCTGTTAAAAATTGCTATTTATTTACCTATTTTAAAGAAAAATATTTACATTTTTATTATTCATTAAAAGAATGCTACAAATGTGATGTTTTCCGTCGAACTGCTTGCACATTGTTACATATAAAGATTCAGGATCATCGGAATTTTGCAAAGATTTCATGCACTGCTATTAACTGAAATTTTAGTTAACTTTTCTTTGTTTGACGTTAATAGTGCATTGTCTACTTAATGCTAATTTTAAGTGAATATTTTCATTTTATTTCATTTATTAACTTAGATACACTATTTAGAATTTGCAAAAATAATTTTGAAATTCCCAAAATATGTATTTAAAATAAATTTTTATTATAAATATTAAAGAAATTTTATTAATACGTATTCAAAACTTTTTTATCCAAGTCCTTCCTAAACATAGCTACCATATTTATCGGAAACATGTACTAATCGGTCCATTGATGTATATTACCTTTGCTTTTTCCCTATGAGTTTTTTTTCTCTTCTATATTTCTTTCTACTGTAATGCTAACAGATGAGTTATAATTTAATTTCTTCTTTGTATATAAATGTTTTCCTTCCAATATATTCCGGGATAGGTTCAGGCCTTGGAGACAATTCATATTAAATTCAGACCTTAAAGTCTTTTTCCTCTACAGAAAACCTATTCTGGTTTTGAATCTGCATGGATGAATGTACTCTGATGACGTCATTCACCGGATTCTTACTTCTTATCGTTGTTTGTTATTATTTTTGTATTTGTAACTCTTTCACAAGTAAAAATTCCCTTCATTCGTGTTTATATCTTTATAATTTTAAATGTAGAAAGACAAAATGAATAGATAAATAGAACAATGGATCTATCTATACGTTTTATTTTCGTTTTCAAAAATGCTTGAATTTAAACATATAACAATTTCCATTACATTTTAGTCTTTTTGAAGAAAACTTCCTTTTATTCATGATGGAGGCATTTTTGTGTATTTTCCTGTTCTAGTATTATCAACCGAAATATTTCCTGCAAGGTAGAATATGCTTGTCATCGTAAATAATTGCATGGCAGTTTTGAACGGAAACGAAAATTCCGATATGTGACCTAAATCAAACAGCTTTATCACCGAAACTAAGAGTATTTGCTTCGTAATCGGGTATCGAAGGCTATTATTAAACGCCTACTGTACGATTCTTCGGACCGAGAAGTTATTAATTACATGTTGGTTAAGGAATTAAAACTGTTATAAATAACGTTGCAGAATTAAGGTATCCGACTGTGTTCGGAGACATTTTTTTTGAAAAATAACTTATATATATATATATTAATGTTAGTTTTAAAACGTATGCAGTTGAAAATATTGTAAAATTAAGCTTTCAAAATAATACTTTTTTTAAAAAACTGAGAAATTTGAAGAAAAATGACTAAAATATTTGCCTTACGCTAACAGCCATAGACAAAATCATATTCTAAATATACATAAATCCTTGTAGGAGTACATTTTTATGACAGTTATCTGTGTTATGATCTAAAATCTTTTTTGTACTTCAAAATAGTTTTGAGATATAGCTGAACATAGTTACTAAACTGGCAATTTTTCGTAAAAAAATGCTTTTCGTTTATATTTAAACACTTAAAAAGATTACTTGATTTTAAAATTGACCTTAGTTTTTGGAGGAAAACATCAAGCATATTGCAGAAAACAATCTCAGAAAATTTCATATCAATACTTGAATAACGTTTTGAGAAATCATTGTTACGGTCGACAGTTTTCCTCAAAAATATCATTTCTCGGAAAACACATTTGAAGTTTTCATGCAACTTAAAATAACGTGCACAGTTCGGTAATAAAACAGCTGTAACTCCATTTGTAAATCACATAGAGTAAAAAGTGAGACAGTTTTAGAAAGCTGATTAAACAGGCTATAAAATTAAGTCATAATTTTTTTTTGATAATTTCATCATAAACGACGATTTTAAACCTGTCGGATACCTTAAGGGGACATACGACTCTTAAATCTCGATAATATAGGGGGAAAACTGTCAAATTCGATACATTTCATAAACCCACTTTTTTTCTAGAATAATATCTATTCTTTCTGTTATAGTGCACAGATTTTCAAACCTTAATATCTGTATGTATTTATTTGAGAGAGTAATAAATATGGGTATAATTTTTTGAGAAAAAATGAGATAGTCACCTGGCGCGCATGATTATGGATAAAATATTGGTCTAAACACAATATTTTGCCTATTTCAGTTCTCTAAACTGTCTGTTTAAGAAATTTAACCACAATTTATTTACATCTAATTTTAAATTCTATTTTATATACCAATTTCAAATAAAGTGTTAAATACAGTTAAAATTTCAACGTTTCTATCCCCCACACAAAACTTCTTTGGAGAGAAAATGCACAAAAATTGTGGTTGAATTTGTAGAATATAGCGTAATACATATTCAGTAAAAATGTTATGTAAAAATATTCAATACTTCTTGATATATTGTGGGCGCAATATAAAAAAACACGTTTTCAGATCTGGAGAGATATGGCACTTTTCAATGTTTACGTTGAACAGCTGATACATTTTCCTTCATAACTTTCATAATTATTGGAATTTTTTTAACGCAGATTGTTTTAAATTGTTCAGAAATAACTGGCGAATAATATATATATTTTTTCAAAAATTAGAAAATTTTCGAGATTTAACAATTGTATGTCCCTTTAAGTGAAGATGTGATTTTCAAACAGAAAAAAAGTTGAATTAAAAAAACTAATCTTTATCAGGTGTTACTTTCATATTCCATTCCTTCTATCATCCTGCGTTGTAAACTCTTTCCTTCTCAATTCTTGTCTACCCGTCATGATAATACAATTCAAAACCAATAAGGTCATCACAAAATAACCTTCGTGCTGTACTGCTTTGCAATGTAATCTAATCCACGATGTAATTGTGAAAATGCATTTATCGTGAGTCTCAAAACTGTGAAATCGTGCTATTTTAAATATGAATTAACACATTGCGAAAACAAACTGTGCAAAGTATAAATTCCCCATTTTCACACCTGAGTAGGTATTCTTAACATGCTTTGATTGTTGAAAATATTGTAGCAATTAAGCGCTACCCATGCTCTCACTCTCACTCATGCTGAAAACAGTGATTGAATTACTTCGAAATAAAGTTGTTCATGAAATAGATATGGTATCTCGAATTCCGTAGAAATTTCCATGAAAACGGGATCTGATATGAAAAACATAGCACATCTCTTTGAGGTACGATGAAATGCATGATATGCATTGTCATTAACAACTCAACAATGGGGAAAGCTATACATCATTACACACAATTGTGTAGTCCTAAATAACTTTTGAATCCTTTAAGAGTAACTGAGATATTTAATAATTAATTAAAATTCTCATCAGTCAACGTTATGTGAAATCAACCTGTATTTTAGAAGAAACTTATTTAATTTGATATAGTTCTTTCTACGTCATTAAGAAGAGTTTAAACACCTATTAAGGCATTCTTCAATGATGCTGCCTTTCGTAGCTTCAGTGAAAAAATATTTTGTTCCCTTCGCGTAGAATAACATGTCTGGATAGGGCAACCAATTACAGATTTTTGATAGTTGAAATTGTAATTAAATCACACTATCAATTAACTTGAAAGACCGAAATCACTCTAGCGCTCTTATTATCTTTAGTTATGGTTGCCATACGTAGATGAATAGTAGCAGTGAAATACCGTATTTCACTACTCAGTCCCATACTACTATTTGTCCCGTCGTCTTCCTAAACTCTTCATCATTATAATTTAACCGCTTAAGGACCGAGTTATTTCGTAACCTACGGTACTTAGAACGAGTTAACTCGAGTTATGTCCTTAAGTGGTTCAAAATGACGTGCGCCCAATTTTATAAGTATGTGAAAGAAGAAAATGATATAATTAAGAAAGTAAAATCAACTTTAAAATATGACTGGGCTGAAAAGGTTTAGCCTCGGATCTTTTTCATTATTCTACGTGTTCATTTTATTATATTGCTTACTCTTTATTGATTTTTTATCAGGGTAAAATAAGCCATTACCTATCCAGTTTTTTCATGTTTTATTTATATAGCAATTAAACGTCCCGTATCAATGCTTGGCAATTATGGCAACCATATCTTTAGTTCTAATCTGGATTGGACTGAACTAAGAAAAAATGTCCCAAATAGGATTGTCATTCGTAATTCAAAATTATCAACAAGGGGTTTCAGTGACTATAGTAGTCTTCAAAATGTTACGAGGTATCACGTTTCTTTGGGAATCAAATGCTTTCTCTACAGAATATCTTACGATAATTTTGCGTTTCGTGATTTTAGAAGAATATTCCGTTATAAAAACCTCTTCCATGATGTAAATTCACTTAACCCGACAGTCGTGTGACAAACGTAACTGCACGTTATGTTATCCTGTCATATGACGTCCTTTTTCCTTCTTCAAGAA
>BGPR01000824.1:223271-239965 GCA_013235015.1 Araneus ventricosus | reverse complement strand
TATTGTATGTTTGGTCGAAGTCTCGCTACTCTACTGAACAAATGTAGGTGAACCTGAAATTGTTTCGTCTGTGCTTTAAAAATATATATAGCTTGAAGTATTTTTCTTTAAAAATGTCATCTACGTTGCTATATCAACTTTAGAATAAACTTTTGTGGGTATGATAAGCGCATACAACGTAAAGCGCATACAAAAATGTTTTAATTTTTTTGAATATTGGCGATCATTTTCATTTTTTTCTTCTTCTCTATCCAATTAGTAAAGGATTTATTTAGAAGCTCAAAATATGTTTAAAATAAAAATAAAAACATTCTTTTAACACTATTAGTCTATCAGCTTTATATTTGCATGTTATAGCTCATTAATTTTTTTTACATGACTAGCCACACAGTTGCTTTTGACACCGTTGGCTAATTCTTTCTCTGTGTCTTTTTTTAATGCCGTGTTTAAATTTTAACAAACTGTTCCAAATAAGAAAATGTATTTTGAATTCGAGATTGGACACGAACTATTTATCTTTTCACGCTTACCATCCCATTTTGAAGTTTCATTATAGGCTATAAAGTTTTTATTCCAAAGACAATCGAAATTAACGCGTTTACCCATTCCTGCAGTTACGCTTTAATGGACCACAACCTTGCAACATTTTGATACACATCTACAAAGCCATCTTCTCTTAAGGCATTACCAACCTGCTGTGATAAAAATCTACCCAAACGCTTTAGCTGGAACAATATGTATGTTAGGAAGAACAAAATCTACGCCCTACTAATCATCACACAATTTGCCGTAGTTAGCCCATTGTATATTTTCACTGAGAACCACCTAACTGGAGCAGGAACGTCGGAAACCGCACGGAAGAGCAGCTCATTCAGGTTAATTTATTTTGATTCATTGAGCCGAATCCGAGAAGATCCCGCCATAATCAAGTTCAAACTTGCAACGGCCACTTCCGGAACCTTAAAATGCGTCTTAATGATTCTTCCCGGGCGATATTCGGAACAAGTGGTTGTTTCTGAAGTTCTTACTGTAAACAATCTCGACCACTTAGGGGTTGTCAGTGTCAATTTACAGTTTTTTAAGTCAGCGTTTCTGCGTGCCATTTGCCTGCGTGTGGGAAAGGAAACACTTTAGGGTCATGCAAAGTGGGAAATGGTACTTACTGGTGTCTTTGTTTTTCTTTTGGTTCTTGGGCTGAGTTAGTTTGCTTTACATGTAATTGAGTTTGAGCAGTGCGACCTATTTTGGTTCTGAATTTAATGTAGCTTTGATATTGAAATTGTTTTTTCATTCATTGTGATCTCTTATATTTTTGTTTAATTAAAGCATAACATATATTTCATATAATTAGACCGTTAAGAAACAATACGGTGTGTGGTTAATCAGGAACCAACTATCACCTTATTCACAGATGATTATTTTTTATTCTTTAACCATGGGTCGATCCAGGCAAAAATTGGGGACGTTTTGCGGCCCCTTAACAAAATTCCACTTCATAAAAATGACCCCTTTACAAAATTCAAATTCAGAAAAACAGCCCCTTCAAAAAATTCAAATTCGTAAAAACGGCCATTTTACAAAATTACATTTTATAAAAATGATCCCTTTTTAAACTTTTTCCACGACACACAAAAAATAATTGTTTTAATATTTTTTTTTTCCACAAAAATATTTTTTTTCACAAAAATGGGCCTGTAAAAAAACCTGGATTGACCCCTGTTAACGTAACATTTATGCTTTGTTATGGAATAATTTTGCTCTTTTACAAAAAATATCGTTACCAGTTATGTTAAAACATTACTGTTTTAATTTATAGTTCAACTAAAGTTTTAAAACGAAATATAAGCGTATCATTATAATTTATATACTTAAAGTATATTTATCCAGTTGGAAGATGTTTGGATGTTTCTGTTGAGCAGTGCGACCTATTGTGGTTCTAAATTTAATGTAGCTTTGATATTTAAATTGTTTTTCATTCATTGGGATCACTTATATTTTTGTTTAATTAAAGCATAACATATATTTCACATAAGTAGACCGTTCGAGACTTAACAATCATATAAAGGGTTCCTGTTTAAACAATAAATGTGTCTTATGTCTTACTCTCTTGACTTTCGTAGAACAGGTACCGATCCAACCAGGGCTGGCCCGAACAAAAGCGGGGCCCGGTGCAAAGTTGATTTGCGGGGCCTTCAAACTAATTTCGTAAAACAAAATAATAATTTATTGCATTTTCCTATTTATTACACTGCGCATATTGAAGAGTGGTACAACGTGGCATCTTTGTATTTTGAGGAGAGTAACCATCCCATCTTTGTTCTTGAGGTTTGTCATTCTTTAATTTTCATAAATAATTTCAGAAAAACTTATGCTATTTTTATCATTCGGAAAAAATCGAAGTTTTTTTTTTTACTTATGCTGGCTAATTTGTATGATAGCCTTTCTGAATTTATCATTTATAATTTCAGGCCAAATACCAGGATCATTGATATCGATATTTCGTTTTCTACTCTTTGTTAATCCCGTTGAAGCTGCTATTCTCGGACTAATTCATCTTGTCCTTAATTCGACTCTGACAAAAAAATCCACCGTCTATAGATTTCCCTCTGCTTCATAATTATCTTTCCGAGAACTTTGATATACTCCGAGAAATGTGCAGATATCGCACATATACTATATATTCGTATTTCTTGTTATTTTGTTATTTCAATCCGTATGTATGTATATTCGAATTAAAATAAAAAACAGCAAACATTTTTAATTTGAAAAATCAGTCAGCTGCGCGGGGCCTTTAGAAAACCCGGGGCCTAGTGCGGTCGCACCGTTCACCCACCAACCCCCTCCGGCTGGCCCCGGTTCTAAATCATTAGCGGTTTCTCAATGTGGTGATCAATTACCATTCTATTAAAGTGGGTGTTTTCGGTTAAATACTACGAAATTTTTGTTACTATAACCGCAATCATGAGAGCTCGGTTTTTGTTCCTCTCTTCACTCTAGAGGACATACATTGAAATAATTATATATCAAATTTCATTTACATTCCGTAATCAGTGCGGTCACTAGAAGCCTGTATATCATTAAATTTATTACATGGCCACGCAGTATGTCAGTAAAATTACAAACAGATACTTAAAAATACAAGAATAAAATATATCATCAGATCCAATAATCTCGTTTCAAAGAGTAGTTATAACTCTGAATTGTTACGTATGCCAGTAAAAGCTTAGTTCAATTAAATTTCAACTGAAGTTTTCAAAATTATATTATTTAAAAATCTCTCCATACGCAAAACTATTTTTATCCTTGAAACATGTGCAAAGTCCACCGTCTGAATTATTAAATATTCAGCAAGAACTTTATTTGCTGTTCCATCGAACCTCTTACTATACTCTGGTAGCAATACGGCATGAATTTAAGATATGTAAATATCAGTATCCTGGTTTCTATTTTAAACGAAGATGTGGAGATTCATCTAGATCATTAGCATAATCTTTGATTATTATTCTTAGTTCCGAGAGTGTCTTTGTCGCAGTTAATGTAAAGTCGCTAGATACTGAATTTGAAAATTCACTTTTTTCCTGGAAGATCTCATTAATTGTAATGAGATGCAAAGAGAGCTTAGAACATTCAGCAGCTGATACAACTTCTCGCGTAATATTTTGTATTATTCTCCTACTTTCATATTTTAAAAATCTAAGTCGAGTAAATTTTTGAGGTTTGGTAAATCGAAATCCCTTTTCATCTAATTAAGTTTCTTGATACAGCGGAAAGTCGTATAAATTTTTCTTAAAAAGTTTCTAAACTCTTTCGTCAGTAAAATATGCATATTTCGGGATGAATTACTCTTTTCTTGTCATAAATTATTGTTCAGAAAAAACTACATTTTTTTCTGATTGCTACAAGTACTTTTGAAATTTCATTCAAAAGTTCTAGGAACTCTTGAAAGATTTTCAGACAGTGGATTATATACTCAGCTTTTTTTTTATCAATTTTAGAGTGATCAGAGTCAGTTAGTAATTTAAACAGGCTCTTAATAAACGCTGTATTTATTTAGTTAGATTAATCTCGCATTTTGAATTAAGACAAAGGCCTGTTTTGGAACGTACCTCATTATTTTGAACCATAATCATGTTATAAGAGATCAAAATCTGAGCCATCAGCTCGCTCGTAGATCCTTTTCAGCAAATGCCTAGCCTACAGTATTTTTCGTTATTTTTAATGAAGCAAAGCTTATTTTTTTTAACAGTACCATTTGGAAAAATACTTTAAATAAAGTTAAAAATTATTTCTTATGTTGTTTGAGTCAATATATATGTTCTGATGAAAAAATTTCGAAATCTAATTTTTTATATGCTCACCCGGTCCTGTAAATCATATTTGGTAAAATAATATTGATACACTAACATTTTAAGCAAAAAATGTTCCACTCTTCTGCTACCGAAACTGACCGAGTTAAAAAGCTTTGAATTTTATAATTTTTGGCCAATCAACGCCCGCCTCCGGGAAGCGACTTCCGTGGACTGGCAGATCTACCTCGAGGCTGACTTTGAATTCAATGAAAATGATAAATATAAAATTTCATACAGATTTTGTCACATTTTTTTCACACAATATTTTATCACATTTCTCGTTTTTAATTGTCTCATTTTTAGGGCGTTTAACACAAATGGGGCCTTTATCCTTTTGTAGTAATAACGAATGGCATCTTCATTGTTTGAAACCACAAAATTACGTATTTCCTGTGTGGATTTCCTTTAGCACTTTTCCCAGAATTTTTGTAAAGTGTCTTTCAAACCGAAGTCGTGTAGATTCGTTATTTTTTCGTAATAGTATGCTATTCGATACTTCCTACAATGATGAGGTGTCACGATTATTTGTTATGGTATGTTTGATTGCTGCCATTAGTTTTCGCTAAAATGCGATACCTCTAAAGCGCAATTATATTATCAGCCATTTTTGTAGCAATTTTTTTTTAGATAACTTTTCCTCATTTCTTCACGTTCTCTATAAACGACGAACAAAAGATTAATAATGTCAAGGTACGTAATTCAGTGGCGTAGCGAGGGTAAGTGGCACTCGGGGTCACAACATGATTTTTCGCCCCCCCCCCCATCATCAGTGACTTGGCTATATAAACGGCGCTCAGGGGGATGGTATTTTTCCGTCCCTCATCGTATTTGCCTTTAGAAAGCATAATAAATAAACGCATCAACGTTTTGTCACCGTGGTCAGTGGCGTTCCAAAAGTAAGTGGCGTTCGGAAAATATGATTTTTTTTTATCCCATTCGTTATCAGTGGCTTAACAAACGTAAATGGTGCCAGGTGTAGTGTATTTTTGAAAAAAAAACCCTCATGTTTCTCATTAAGTGGCATACATGCAGTGGGTTTTGGCTCCCCTTTAAACTGGCGCCTGGGGCATCTATACCCCCTTGCCCCCTGTCGCTACGCCACTGTCGTAATTAGGAATTTTTGGGAAACACACAGGCATTGATTTCCCCCTCGCCCTTACTTCCCTCCTCTTTATTTAAATGAGTGTGTGTTAAATACAGTCGACGCTCGTTATAACGACCACACATTAAAAGACCATTCCATTATAACGACCAGTGATAAAATCCCCAACTGTGTTTCCCTCTGCATTATGTTATTTTACTTCCGGTATAACGACTGTACAGTGTCGTCTAATCCCAATACAACGTCCGAATTCAGTGATCACTCTTCCCGGTATTTTTCTAAAAAGAACGTGTTTCTAAACATAAATGACACTTGATTATTGTATTGCCAAGCTTCGTAGATGTAGAGTCATCAGTGTTACAGTTCAACTTTCCTGGGGGGGGAGAATTACCACTCACCCCAGCGCGGAAATGAGAACAGCCTAGAATAAAAAAAAAGGTTTCAAGTGCTATTGAGACTTTAAAATGTTTTTTCGAAAGGCAGAACATTATCTATCATCTTTAACTGAAATGGAAAATTATGTTTTGCAGAAAGCACATATGCCGAAAAGACAAACAACCATTTCTGATTTTTTCTTTAGAAAATAAATGTTTTGTAAGTATATAACACCCTTTATTTTCTACTTTAAAATCTGTTTTAAAATTATATTTTTAATTGATAAAATTTTATTTTTCATACCAATGATAAAAAATAAGTTGGGTATTTAGATGGAATCTCTTTAAAAATCGCCTATTTATATGAGCGTGCAGTTTTTAATTATATCCACTATAGCGACCACTCGTTATAAAGATCTTTTGCTGTGGGTCGCAGAAGGTCGTTATAACGAGCGTCGACTGTATTTAAAACAAAACGTTAGAGCATGAATGTGCACAATTTTAAGCGAGAAATAATGCCATTTTTCGCATTATTTCCTTAGGTTCAAAATTATTTTACGAAACTATTATCTATTTCCCGTTACTAATCAAAAAAAGTTTTCGAATTATAAAGTATGACATAATAGTTTTGGAAAATCAATTAAAATTAACAGAAATTTTTCGTTTTGTTACAATCACACAAACAGACGATTTCTTAAAACAAAACATCCGTCCGAGATATAGTCATAATATAATTTATTAAAATATTGAAATTTCAAACTGTAAAACCTGCAGCTGTTGTTTTATACAGATTTTCCTAAAGAAAAAGACCAATAAGACATGAAATTGAATACGAAATGCATCTTTAATTACCTTTACCTTAATAGTAATTTCATTAATTTCCATTCATCTTTACGAAATAAGTATTTTTCAATATTTATAGTAAAAACAATTTAAAGTGCATGATTGCATGGGTGGATAATATTTTACCTCTTTTTCATGTTCTTATGAACATTCTAAAAATAAGATTTATGTCATTTTGATATAGAGACAGCATTTTCAACTTCACCTGCAATATTTAAAAAGGATGTCTTATCTTTTGAAAGCGTCATGTACGAACAGCGGTATTAATAATTATTGAAAGAATGACTCTCAATGCAAATTTTTAAATCGGCTATTGAACGAATAGAAAATCATGTTAATGTCGTGCTGCCATCTATTGGAGACTGTAGAAAGCAATTATCATCTTTCATGGATTACAATTTTTTAAATAATTCAAACCAAGATTTTATGTACATATGTAAAATAAAATATTTCAAATAATTGTCTTGCTGTAATCATAGGAATTTCATATATCTAATTAATTTTAAAGCATAATTTAAAGCGTTAGTAGTATTACAAAACATGCATATTAAATTGTAATGCATTGAAAAAAAATAAAAATTTTAAATTTCTCTGGCTTATTTCCTGAAACCTTATATGTTACTACTTTTCAATTAAAGAATGAATATTTTTTATTTGTTTTATAATTATTTAATTTAAGATATGATTTAAGCTGTTAATTTAAATATTACTTGAAATACTTTTATAATTAAATCGAAGTGTAGTTATAGAAAACTTTACAATTTAAAAAATGAATTCATTTAGTTAAACTCAATATTAGTTATTTTCCCAAATATTTTAGCCAAATCAAAAAGTAATTTATTTTAAAGCTAGAATTGTGTAAAACATAATGTTTTATTTTGAGAATGTATCTATAAAATCTCTTGAAGACAAAACTTGGTTAAAACTCTGGTGAATTAAAATTGTGAAACTTAGAAATTCTCAATCAGTAGAAAAGAAAAAAAATATTTTAATTAGTTTAATTTCAAAAATCTATGCTCTCCTTCAAACCTGATGTGTTTGAAAGAATAAACATACGAAACTTGAGAAAACTGAATTTCGATTTTTTTTTTCCCCCGCGAATTCTGATTTTAGATGCATATATCTGGCTAGAGAAAATTAGATTTGATCTAATTTTTTATTATCGTATTGTGTTAGAAATAAATATTCATCAGTAAAATCGTAAACAATACCGATGGAATTATTCTACGACTAATACACATAAGGGAGTACTAATACTATTAAGTGAATAATATTAATACTATAACTATAATTACTATTACTAATACTATTGAATAATGTTAATACTAAATACTATTAATTGAAATTTACTTTGCCGAAACGATAAATATTGTAAAAATTGATGTAAATAAAATAACTAGCCTTGGGCCAAATTCCCACATCCTGTTAATATTTTAAAATAAAATTATACGTAACTTTTAATTTTGGAGTACCTAAACCTTTAAAGTTGCATCGTTACGCGCATTTTTGAAATGATATTATTATCAATTACATTTGAGCAAACTTATGTGTAACCATAAGTAAATATCGCTTTTCATTCAGAAAATATAAGACTCATCTTAAAATAAAAAAAGTCTGTTCTTTATATTTACCACTATGCTTATAAGGACATCAGAGTCAACGTGATGTGACAGTTTAGTTTAGTTAGATTAACGTCCCATTGACGCAACACTAGGGCTATTTTGGGACGGACCTCGTAATTTTGAGAATCGGTCAGAGGCTGAGGACGACACCTGAGATGGCACCCCCGCCTCTCCAAGTTTCTATACAACTCTAATGGCAGGATATTTGGCCTCCTACGTAAAATTTAGCATGTAGCAGGTCCAGTACACGACGGATCTTCAGTGGAATCGGGTGTCGGGCCTGCCCCCAAAAGTCTCCGCCCCCAAAACCGAGACCTTACCACTAGGCCACCGCGGCCTCACGTGATTTGATGGATCATCCAGGTTTGATGTAATTCGAGTAACGCATGCTTCCCCCTACCTACTCTCTCCTTTTTATTTTTATTAAAGATAATATTCTCAACGTTAGGTTAGTTAATAAATGTGTTACAAAATTTCAGTGAATCTAGTTGTTTTTGATAGTGTAATCCGGAAGCTAAGATACATTAGAAATTTAAAATAATTCTGTAAAATCCCACATTTTCTTTCTTTGGACAGTTCTAAATGTTTTTCACCAAAATCATCTGATTACGATCAGTTGAGTCCAGTTTACTTTCATATTTTTCTTTCTTGGTAGATGCTAATTCGCATATTATTCCGTTGCAGGTATCATACACGTATTTACATCATTTTGGGGAGTGTGTGTGCACCGAGAAGTGTAAAACCGGCAATTCACTTGAAGGCTAGCCATGCCATTTGTCCTAGGCTAGTTTTTTCCCCACCCATTTTAATCGAAAAATCCAGGCACGTCATTTACTAGAGGCTTCAAAGTGCGCTGGCAGTAGGGTGCAAAGATCGCCACTGCCGCTCTTCGATCCCCACTATTTTCCCCCACTCAGCGGATTTCCGCGATTTCCTACTCTGGAAGCGAAGTGCCAATCTAGTAAAATCCTTCGCTGTACCTTCTAGCCTCGTTCGAGGTCTCAAGTGGAAATGGGCGCATGAAGTACTGGAATTTGATTTCGTTGGAATTCCATCGGTTCGAATCATTTGTTCTAAAATTCATTGGTTTTCGACCTTCACGATTGCTTTTTCCTTCCCGTGTTCCAAAAATTCCAGTTTGGATTACATGTGAATTGCCTGCTTAACAGCGCATTGGCAATAAATGGCGAAATAAAATGATTTGAATGTAAATGAAGGATATCTTCGGCGAAATAAATTAATTAAATTTTTACGATTAGATTTATATATCAAAATTCCGTGCAGTCATTCCACGAAAATACAACTGTGTGGCAGTATGAGGATTGGAACCTGGTATCTTAGGGTTCTGAGCCGAACATCCTAACCACTAGACGAAAGGAATTCCCGATGTCTAGAGGTGGATATGGGCTTATAAACATCTCAGTAAGATGGTGGCAGTACGGTGCACTACTGGTGCATTTGCCAGATTAATTAAAAAAAGTGAAAGGGTTTTCTGTGTGGTTTTCCTTATATTAATAAATAATAATATTATATTATTTGGAATAGCTTTTATTTGTAAATACATATTTATAGCTTTGAATTGACTTAATATTATGAGGGAGGTTTGTCTCTTACGCCTCACAAGTATGCCGGTTCCTGTTCTCATTTTTTATGCTCCGTGCCACCCATATGCATTAGTATCTCACTACAATTGGCAATAAATTTCGATTTTCGCTATTTTTTCTTTATTGTTGGTGAGGAATTGAAGAAGTCTTTTGCACCCAACCCGGATTGCAGTGGGCGAAGTGATTCATATTTACTTCAGGAACGCCTCCTAAAGTCCGCAATAATTTGCCTTATTTTGCGACAAGCAAAACATTCAACAAAGGCTTTAAATTCTTATTGCGACAATGACCTTGTGAACCAGCTGTTAATGAGTGTTGCGGAATAGGGTGTTTCTTTTGAAGTCGAAGATGAAACGAACGCCTTTTTAAGTTGTTTTTAAAGCGCCTTGCCGTCAGCATAAATATTGATTCAAAACAAGATAGACGTCGTATATTTCTTAGAATTTTATGCTGTGGAAATGCAGATGCTTAGAATGACTTTGTAGAAAACCAGTTATGAAATTGTAGAAATGTAGCTGTAGAAGTTTGTATCTGTAGCTGTAGAAATGTTTATAGTGCATCTAGGAGTTTCTATTGAATGCATAGTTAACCCCTTAAGTCTTGCGCCAGTCATATTGACGCGCATCGAATTATCGCATTTTTAGGCTTATAAACTAATATTTAATTATTAATTAGCTTTATAATTTGACACAAAAATTACGTAGAATTTATAAGCATCCCAAGTAGGGATGTAACGAGTATTGATTTGGCCAAATTACCGAATATTCTGTAATAATTAATATTAATATATAATTAATTATATATTAATATAATTATTAATATTATATTATATATATTCGGCCAAAAATCAAGTCGAATACCGAATATTCGGCAGCCGAATATCTACTTTTTAACCCGAGAGAACGCGTACTAAGACTCGCGTGGGTCATAGAATGACCCCAAACTAAAATTCAACCCTGCGCTGTTAAAATCATCATATTTGTAGTTGGAAAAATAACGCTTTTGATTTTTAGACATTAAGAATACAGTGCTTAACACAAATCAAATCTACTGCATTATTATCCACTAATAAAGCACGGATTTCTAGAGGTTCATTTTTCGAGCTTCTCTTTCGCGTGAAAAGTGTGGTGCGCATTTCTCGATAAATATATTTGTTCACTCTACAATTAAATGTATCATGTTATCGTTGATGAATAACTCCCAACTCTTCACAGGGCTTGTTACATCTTTCGCTGGTCCTTTTGTTCCAGGTAAGCGCGACACAATATTATGACAACGAATATTTGCATACATTTTGTCTTTCTCCCCTCAATGTCCTCTTTTGATGAAAACAATTCCGAGTTATTCGCATCTTCATTTCCAGAATCTCCGTCCTCTTCCGATTCCGTATCATGTTAAGCAGAAACTTGCATGATCTGAAAAAAATCTCAGCCTCAGGTCCATTGTCTGGATCTTCATCAGTTTCAACTTCAGCAAGAAGTTTCCGTAAGCGTTCCACTTCTTTTTCGTGTGAAGTCGGCATTGTGAGCAGAATTTAAATACTTCCATTCGGAAAGGACAGCAACGAACTGACGTAATCAGCCGCTGGAAATAACTGGTCTTTGGGACAAACATTAAAAAAAAAGCGCAAAATTTTAAAGTTTCTATTGAAATGTTCTACAATTATATACTTTGGTTTGCTGTGTTAATGTAAAGAAACAGTAATTAGTGAAATGCTCGTCAAATAAATTCCACGAGTATGAAGTATGATATGAATGGTTTCTATTAAGTCCGCCATTGGGGTTCTCCTCCAATTTTTTTCCATTTTGATTGTTATTTCTTTTGTTTTCTAGTTATTCCTTTTTTGTGTTTTTGGCTATTTTATTACTGGGGAATTCTTGTTGGTTAATTCTTTAGTGATGGGTTGGTTAGTTGTAGTAAAATGTATGATGCAATCACTGGATGCTGCTGTGTTTGGCGCGCAAAAAGGTGTATTGTTATCATCATTGATTACTTCTTCTGTTTCATATTTTTTCTAGTTCTTTTCTTTTTTAATGTTTTTTTTTTAATTTTTTAAATTTTCTTTTGTATTGTAACATTTATTGTTTTAACATTTGTAATTTTCTATTGATGAGGTGATGCATTCAATTCGAGATTCATTATTTTAAGCTAAGAATCTTGATCATATGCAAGACTTGAACATATTTGTTATTGTTTGTCAATCAACGTATAAAGCAAATAATTCAGATCAACTTAATATTGATAAGATTTTCTTTCGTATTCCAAACGTGGTTTAAGATTTTATTAAAATTCACAGATGTTCTTTTCTATAACTTTTCTACCTCTGTTCGCAGGAAATCCTTGATTTTATCAGTTCATTACAACGAATTCTACCATGGGGAGTCAACGATTCTTAGTCACATGAGCCTTATCTCTGAGATATTGTAACTGAAGAAATCTCTGCGTGCAGTTCTTACCAGGGGAACAAGCAATAATTTTAAGGCTGTCAAGAAAATGAAGCACAGTAGTGTTTATACACATTTAGATATTCATAAAGTATTTGTTATCTTAGACGAATGTATCCACTTGTTATCACGCAGCTGTGTGAAGCATGCAGAGAAATACAAATCTTTGTCTTTTTTTCCCTCGAAGTCCGCACACTTTTTGTTTTCGTCGATATTATCAGAAACAGAAAAAACGTGAAGAACTAAATTGAGACAGAAAAGGAAAGCATGTTTCGCCATGACATTCTTCAGGGAGATACGGTGAAGGAGTTATTGCGGATTCTTAGACTTCAGTATCGTTGTATCTCGCAGGTTTAATCTATAAAAGAAATATAAGATGTAATTATAAGTTGGAGAAAAAAATACTCTCACGTTTCTACATCTGATAAGAGCATCTTGCGAATACTGCTCTGAACTGCGAGTTCTGATACAAAGTTATTTCTAATATTGCTCTGTTACAAAATGATACATTTATCTTGGTGTTTAATTAAGTTATATGTTCTTTGTGCGAATTTTCATCTCAAGAAAAATTTATAAATATGATTTTTAAGCAATATTTTATACCTAAGATAAAAAAAAGTGTACTCACATTATTTCGTGTTTAACTTATTATCATTGCTGTAATCTTTTGGAAACCGAATTATGCGACAAATTGTAAGTTAGCTTCATGTAAAGTGTCTGAAATAATCTTTAGATTATTGCAGATGATGAATCTCGCATGAAATAATACTTCTAGCTATTTTACTAATGAGGGGGAAAAATACGTGAGAATAACTTATTATTCTATTGAGTCTCTTTTCTTCGTATAGTTTTCTTCTAATATTTAAAATAACTTTCACTAGTACGCATTCGGCTAGCCGTTTGAACGTATTCGATCTTGTGTAGCTGTTTATTTCTTTCTGACCTTTGTTAATTTTCTCTCAGTGTTGGTTGAATTGACATTAGTATATATTCACCCACAACTTGATGTATTTGATTCATCATGTTCACGATTCGTTTCCCTTTTCTTCGTTGAACAGTTTGCATTTAACCAATCACACTATTGTTGTAGATTGTTTTCGGGCGCTATAATGCGGACGTTTGTAACGTTATTATTTTACATATCTTATAGAAGTACCACTTTTTTATTATTCAGTTGTTCATCTTCCAAAATCAGAAATATTTCGTTTTTTTAACGTTTACACAGCGTTAAAAGAAACAGTAATCTTTATATCTATTTTTAAGTAAAATGTATCTGTGTTTCTAACCAGCGGAAGTGGTCTCCCCTAAACTTTCTCGTATACTTTCCCAAAAAGGTGCTGTTTGCCCTCCCCCCGTGTGGATGAAAAAATTCGAACCTACTGTAACCCAGAATCCAATGACTATCAGAAAGTTTTTCATTGTAGATTATAGAGATTGTAAAATATTTAGTTAAAGGATCAAATTCAAAGAGATGCATAGCGACTAAAACCCATCTAGCACACACTTCCACTCTTGTCGGCTCAAGGACAAAGTGACGTAAGCCTTCCGCGTGCACAGAGATTGCTACCAGTACGCATGCGTATGGAGAATCGGATTAGAAAAATTAATTATGCAATTTGAACGTCTTTTTTTAAATCGATTGAAACGAAATTTGGGCACCGATCTATAATTAATGTTAGCATCCGTGATACCAAGTTTTATTTATCTAAGCCAAATGGCTTATGAGATATAACTTTTACAAGTATGCGATTATACAGTCCTACAGACAGTTAACCCTTCGACAATTTTGGTCCAAAATTTGATACGGACCTACATTCATGGTGATAAAACTGTGTACCAAATTTTATCCATCTAGCTATTCCAGTTTTTGAGTTATAGTGTTCACATGAACGCGAACAGACAGACTTCCCGTCGACGGATTGTGTCCAATGTTTGATAGAGACCTACAAATTATGTGTAAAGGTCACATACCAAATTTCATCCCTCTAGCTCTAACCGTTTTTGAGTTATTGTGTTCACAGACAGACAGACATAATTCCAAAATTGTGTTTTGGGGACTCATGGAGGTCTAAAACGAGGAGATTCGTCTAAATCTCGAGTTCCAATTTTTTGACGATTACAATACTTTCTCTTTGTATACTTCGTATACGAGAAAGTAAAAAAGAGGTCACACAGAAACTGAATATTTATAAATACATAAATATTTTTGTAGTACAATTGTTATTTGATTCATTTTTTGTACCATTTAGAGAAATATTAAGTTGAACATTCATAAGCATTTTCACCATTGATTATTCTGTCAGATACTGTACTAGATTTCTATGACATTTAATATTAATTTATGAATAACATGCGACTTTTAATTTACAGGATTCATCTCTGATTCTAAAACTAGCCTGTGTGGAAGGCCATCATTTCTTCAACGACAAGAAATCATCCTCTTACCCGCATGGAAGGTGTCGAAGCATTGACGAAATTGGCTATACTAACACCACAAGAGACCAACAATGCAACAACTTACAACGCAACGGACGTTGAAGACATTGGAAATTTCACTGTTCCAGATGAGAACCGAAACTTCACAGCTGCCACGGAGTTTGTAAATCGAACTGTGACAGAAGTGCCATTCTACCTCAAGTTTCGAGATGAGCCGTGGGTTATACCGCTTGTTGCTTTTGCGTTATTTAATGTGGCATCCATCTTGATTTTTGAGATCTATGTCCTCTACAAAGCTTGCGGTGGACGGCGCCATCTATTTCTTGGACAAGTCCTTCTGCTAGGCCTATTCTTGTCATCTGCCCTTGGACTATTGTACGTTCCAGAGCCTCACTGGCTGTTTTGTGGAATAACTCGTGCTGGTGTGGGAATAGCATATTCTATTGTGTTTGGGACACTTCTAGTAAAGTGCATTTTTCTGTTAAAAATACATAATGGAGTATATTTCAACGCATCTTTCCAGGCACTTATGTTGTTTTTCATAGTTGCTGTAGAGGTAAGAATTACTTTTAAAATGCTTTGTTGTATTTTTTTTATCAAATTATGTTTTGAATTATTTTAAATATATAATAGATTATGATATAAAATTTATGAATTTTTATAGTTTCTGTGTTAAAATTTATAATTATTAACCTTCAAACGGGCAGGCGTATGTGAGAGATATACTTTTCAGGAATTTCACACTACACGAATTTCGTTTTATATCCTTTTGCCATAAAGCGTTACGAAAGTATGACTCTGGCTATTCTTCCAGCTCGTTTCAATGAATATTTAGTCATAATTTTGAATTCGAGATGTTAATAGGACTTCTATTTGTGTTTCAGAGATACGCGCGTCTGATTAGGCTTAAGTCAGTTAAATGAATATAAAATTGATGTTTTGCTTCTTATATCTAAATTTCAATTGTTTTTTTTTAACTTCTATATTGTTTTTACAGTTTCAAATTACAAATGGTAAATATTTCAGTTGAAAAATTGACAATTTTATTTATTTATTTATTTTTGTTTTCAGTCATTTTATATTGTTTTTCTGTTTTATGTTTGCATTTTTTCCATTCCTTTTTAACTAAAAATTGTTTAAAATAATTGTACTTATTAACCCTTACCCAATTCAGCATTCACCCTTGGGGAATCCCAATAGGTAACCTTGTTTTCACCCTCCTTATTTTTAAAATTTGATCATTTTATTCTTGTATTTTTACTGTTGTTTGACTGACGTGGACATAGATGGATTTTGTTTTCTGGATTGGTGAGAGACCACGGGGTCTGTTTCTCATGCTCTTTTGTGAGATTTTTAATCATACTTTACAAAAATTTGTATTGCCTCCTTCTTTTTACTTGTTTGTTGTGCTGAGCTTGTGCTTCTGTTTTGCTCATTTGGATGCATACTGGGGGCTTCTCCTTCTGATGTCTTTTGAATATTTTTAATGTCGCTTCTAGATCTGGTGATAAAAATCAAAAATCAATTAATTTATGGTCCTCTCCAAGTGTAATATCGACTCAGTGGCATATTGTTTTTTCCTTGTGAATGTTTTTTAGGTTACTTTATTTATTTTGTTGCTGCCCCTTTTTTGCAATGTTTGTAACGTTCTGTGCTGTGTTTGTGATGCTTTTGTGTGCGTCATGTCATATTGATAGTCTTGTATTGCTTTAATATTTCTCCACTGGTCTGCTAAAGGCCTTACACCCTTTCGGAGCGGTGTGGGTTTTATTAATTACCCTTTAAAAAATTTATATTTTGCAACAGCGTATCTAAGAAATACGACCGACCATTCATATTGGTATACGTTTTGCAACAGCGTATCTAAGAAATACGACCGACCATTCATGTTGGTATACGTTTTGCAACAGCGTATCTAAG
>BGPR01000824.1:201280-221146 GCA_013235015.1 Araneus ventricosus | reverse complement strand
ACTGGTAATTTTCAGACATTAAAAACATAAGGTTGTGGTATCATTCGGTTACCTATTCTTCTCTCTCCACATTAACAATAATCTCTATCTTTGACATATATCGCGATAAAATGGGACATGAAATTAATATCGTCTATTGGACGATTCTCTTCGTCCACCTGCTTGGCTGGTTCACATAGCGAAACTGAATTTGATATCAAAGAGTATCTACGTTTTTAAAAACATTTGATCCAACAACACCAGCATACTTCATCGATTATGAATCTTCCTTTATTAACTTATTAATATTAGTAATCTTTATTATTATTCTCGACAATTCTATTACCTTGATCTTTATATAACAGCTCTTTCAAATGCTAGGAAACACAGGGTGATCACAAATTATTGGACAAATTTCAAAAATTAATAAAAAAACTAATAATGTTACAACTGTGTTTTTCTGATGAGAGTGCAAATAAAAAAGTTCTTTTCTGGTTAGGTGGTGCACCATTACGGCTTTCTAACTTTGCTACAGCGAGAGATTTCCATACACAATAGCTACCGATCAGCAGAAGCCGATGCGCGTTTTCTGTTTTCCTCTTTTAGTTTTTCTTCACTATCTTGGAAACTATTCAGTTTTCGAATTACAATTAATTTAACAAATTAAGGATATCAAAACTCCCTACAAATACATGCTTTTATTTTTCTTCTAGCATTAATAGTTTCGCAGATAATGGCTCTCAAAAGTGGGAGATGTCCAATAATTTACGATCACCGTAACGGTGCGTTACCTATCTAAAAAAACTTTTTAAAATGAGCTCTCGTTTAAAAAAACATAGTTGTAAAATTATTAGTTTTTGTTTTAATTTTTGAAATTTGTCCAATAATTTCTAACCACCCTGTATTACAGGACGATTCAAGTTATAATGTTGTTGATTGTAATGTCATTTAACTTTCAGCAATAGTAATCCTTGAACGTGAAGAACCTTTGAGTTTGCGGACTCCTGCTAAACTTTTGTACTTCATCGTCTATTGGATGATTAGAGACACACCAGATTAGCACCACAAAGGGAGTAAAATCATAACGATTTACTGATACAGCTTATCTACCAGTCTTTACACAAAAGTAAAACTTATACAGCATCTATGTCGTCCGTAAGGAAATGGTTAATTTTGTTCAACAGCAAGTATGTTGCATTTGATATTAAAAATATCTTGTTCAATTCCAGATCGCTATCGTCACTCAGTGGCTGGTATACGAACCACCCAATGTGACTTCCCTTTCTACTTCCCAAGTGGTGTGTGAGAAATCTCCCCTGGAAAGAATATTCTACCTGAGTTACGTGATGCTTCTGTTGTTTTTCGTGATCATCGCATCCATCCGGGCGAGGTCCCTCAGAGAAAACAACAAGGAAGCCCTCTACATCGGTATATCCATTGCCATCGCTCTCATCTTCTGGGTAGCTTGGATTTCTGTAGCCATCATTTTCGACAGAAGGTAATTTACAATGTTTCCATTGAGCATAAAGTGTGGTTTACAGGTATTTGTCGTATACACGCAAAAATCATGAATTGAATCTGCATCAGGTATTCATCTCCATCGCTCTCATCTTCTGGGTAGCTTGGATTTCTGTCGCCATCATTTTCGACAGAAGGTAATTTGCAATTTTCCCATTTAGTATAAAGTGTGGTTTACAGGTATTTGTCATATACACGCAAAAATCATGAATTGAATCTGCATTGGGGTATCCATCTCCATCGTTCTCATCTTCTGGGTAGCTTGGATTTCTGTCACCGTCATTTTCGACAGAAGGTAACTTGCCCTGTTTTCATTAAACATAAAGTGTCTTTTACAGATGAGTAATTTTTGTCATGTACACGCAAAAATTGTGCATTGAAATTGTTCCATTTCGATTTTTGATTTATTACAAGCGGTTGTATGCGGAATTTTATTGAAGTCATTGACATTCTTTTAACTATATTTTAATTATTCGCCCATCAAAATTCGGCTAGCAAACATCGTGAAAATGGTTTATTAACATCGAATGTTATTGGTGAAATGTCTAACAGAATAATATAGAAATTTATAGTCGTATTGGAAATCCAACTAATAATTGTATTTGTCTCGCTTATAAAATAGATAACATAAAATGAATAATCCCAAATTTTAGTTTGAACATGTTCTATCATCTATACTTTAATGAATTGGTAAATATTTCTGTTTAACTTTTATTTTGTTAGTGTCCTTATACTTACTGCAGCTAAGGACATAGCGTTTGTGATACTTTTTTTCTAATCAAACTCTTTAATGAAAGTAATATTCAAATGTGCATACATATACTTCGTAAAAAATACAAATCTTTACGGTCCGCTACCTTTTATCAATTTATTGAGAAAAGGTACCCGTCTTTGTTTTCTCCTCATTGTGTAGCCTTATTCGGTAATTCTTTCTGTCGTGATCTTTGATGCCGTGTTGCCTTAGCCGATGGATGATAAATGTGCTTGTGATTTTGAACGACTGCCAAAATTATAAACTATGTCTTCAGAGCATGTTGCGAAGCTTTAAACAAGGTGTTAATTTAACAAAATGAAATCAAAATCGTTTTCTGTTGTTTTGGACAAAAAGGACTTGTATATCTTCGTTGTAGAATTTTCCTTATATATATGATTTGTGAAGAGATTTCTCCTTTATTTCATTGTATATGAATGATTATTTGTTTACGCGCTTAATATATTGTCGACATTTTGCGATGTGCTTGTAAAGTATTTTTATGATTGTTAAAAGATAGATTAGTATTATGAACATTGTGGTGTGTGATATGTTGATTAGCATTTTTAATTTGCTATACCATATTAGTATCAATGTAGGGTTTTGATGGAACCATGGACATTTACAGAAAATCTCTTAAAAGGGCTATTAATCTTATTGTTTAAATAACTTGGATTCTAATGAAGATTGCTTCAAGATTATATTTTTACAATTGTTTCTAGTACGGGATTTTTATATTTCTCAATATGATTTCAAAATATTGTTAACATTCTGTTTCACCTTATTGAATTATTAATTTATTTTTTGGATGTGATAAATTTTTTTAACCACTTTCAAATCCTTATTTAAATCGCACAATGATTTTGATGTAAAAAATAGCTTAACAATTTTTGATAGATGAGTTTCTAATATCAATTTCCATCCATGACATTCAATTAACTATTAAATTATTAATTTATTGTTTGGATGTAATAAATTTTTTAACCATTTTGAAATCGTTACTTACTCCATGATTTTGCTGTAAAAAAATCGCTTAACAATTTTTGATGTATGAGTTTCTAATATCAATTTCTATCCATTACATTCAATTAACTATTAAATTATTAATTTATTGTTTGGATGTAATAAATTGTTTTAACCACTTTCAAATCCTTATTTAGATCACGCCATGATTTTGATGTAAAGAAATCGCTTAACATTCTTTGATAGATGAGTTTCTAATATCAATTTCCATCCATTACATTCAATTAACTTCAAGAAATGCATTAAAAAACAATTTTTTCAGGTACGATGCTCCCGCTGAGGCATTCGGTCTACTTTGCACATCCCTCATGACATTTCTTCTCATCTTCATCCCCAAGGCTGTCCATCTGTCGTCTCCAAGAAGCAAAATGGGTACGGGATCCACAGGTGGTAGCCACTCGGTCATACACACTCCCTCCTTCTTGCACCTCCAACCTCATGCGGTGTTACCCAGCTCCACACAGGGAACCCTCATCAAGCAATCTCAAGTTAATGCAGGTGGGTTGCTTATTTGATGCATACCTTAAACTTAACTCGTCGAGATCAGACACGCCCTGATCATCTCCTGACTCACTGTCTCGCCTCATTAGGGAAATTCAGGCCATCATCTTCATACATAAAAGGCAAATACCATGACTCACTGACTCATCCATCACGAAATCTCCCAAACCACTGGGACTAGAAACTTGAAATTTGACAGGCGGTTGCTTTTTGGGTAGTAGGTGCTCACTAAGAAAGGGTTTTTCGAAATTTTAATTAGAATTTAAATTATTTAAAAATTACTTTAAATTTTAACGTTTTTCCGGAATAACTTTGGATCCTATTATTGCAAAAAACAACAATTTTTACATAATCTTAAAGATATTAAAATTATGAGGCATGAAAACGCTTTTAAATTTTTCTATGCTGTATGATAGGTAAGTTTTTATTCAAATTTTGGTTAGGCTTAAGGTATCCGACTGTGTTCGAGGACAGTTTTTTGAAAAATAACTTATATATAATTTTAATGTTATTTTTCAACTGCATATGTTTTAGAATTATGAAAATATTGTAAAATTAGGCTTTCAAAATAATAATTTTAAAAAAATGAGAAATTTGAAGAAAAATGACTAAAATATTTGCCTTACGCTAACAGCCATAGACAAAATCATATTCTAAATATACATAAATCCTTGTAGGAGTACATTCTTATGACAGTTATCTGTGTTAAGCTCTAAAATATTTCTTGTACTTCAAAATAGTTTTGAGATATAGCTGAACATAGTTACTAAACTGGTAATTTTTCATAAGAAGTGCTTTTCGTTTATATTTAAGCACTTAAAAATAATACTTGATTTTAAAATTGACCTTAGTTTTTAGAGGAAAACATCAAGCATATTACAGAAAACAATCTCAGAAAATTTCATATCAATACTTGAATAACATTTTGAGAAATCATTGTTATGGTCGACAGATTTTCTCAAAAATATCATTTCTCAGAAAACACATCTAGTTTTCATGTAACATAAAATAATACTTACAGTTCGGTAATAAAACAACTGTAACTCCATTTCTAATTCACGTAGAGAGAAAAGTGAGACAGTTTTAGAAAGCTGGTTAAAAAGGCTACAAAAATAAGTCATAAAAAGTTTTTGATAATTTCATCAAAAACGACGATTTTAAAACAGTCCATAGTCCAGTCGACCATATTCAGGGTTAATCATTCTACCGATGAGTGATAGATGAATTGAGTGAGAGTTATTTGAAAGGCAATATTTAAGTTTCGTTAGCTGTGATACATCATACAGAATTGTATCGGTGGCATTTTAAAATTTACGTCTTTACATATTTTACTATCTGTCAAATACAATAAAATAATTACTTTTTTTATTCAACTTTCCTGAGTTATCGCGGGTGAAACTGCGACGCGGAATGCTTTTATTAATGTGAAATACAAAAATAGAAACTAATATAAACGATCGAACGGCTAGTTAATATCATAAAGCAGATCTAAATAAAATCAAATCCATCATTTTTTTCACTTTTTTATCATAACAATGAACTTTAAAATTACAGTGAAATTTCGCTTAAAGGTGCGTATACACTTGCGAGCAGACGCCGAATAGAATCGTTTGTGAACAGATGCTCGCAAGTGTAGACGGGTTATTTTATTTCCCGCGAACGGTCAGGGTGCTGCTGGCGGCGAGCCAAAAACTGTCGGCTCATCGAAGAATTCAAAGAGATTCACTATTCTAGTTGGTACGGGTTTAATGTGCTGTTCGCTGGATACGGCGAATCTGCTTCGAACTTGAAAGATCATATTTAGATAAGCGTGTGCTTCTTAATTTTTTTTTTTTGCCTTTTCTCTGGTAATTATGGAGTGGACAGAACTAAACATAGTCATATTAATACAAGTTTACAGAAATTAGCCTTTTCTCTCGTATCCGAACCGCACGGACCGTTGTAGAAAAAACTTAAAAGAAGGTTTCCCGACAGAAAAAGGTGAGGAAATAAAAGTATCAGTGACCCAGTGTAAGAAAAAGATTATATTCTTGCTTCCACCGGCACAGAGAATAAAGAATTCCATGGAAAAAGGAAAATATAAGTTATAAAATATAAAGAATACAAATATTATATATTTTTAAAACAATTTTAGTTTTTTTATTCTTGACAACAATTTTTTTACAACATTAGTTTTATATAATAAGTTTTCAATTGCTAGTCATCTTGGTTAAGTTACTAATTCATAATACATATTTATTTAAAATTTCCCCATTGTTTGATGAGGTTAAAAAATATGAATTTTATATAAAAATTGAAATTAATGCGAAAAAGAACGAACTTTTTTTGTGCTTGCTTCTGAGATAGAACATTTTAATATTAAAAATTTTGAACAAAATATCTACGCATGGTGAAATTTTCCTTAATTAAAATGTCTAACACCAAAGAGACCTGAATTGTAATGATTGTGAAATTAAAATGAAACTTAAAATATATAATTAGAAAGAACAACGAAATTAAGTGTTTTCGTTTTTGCAATTGTTATTTAATTTGGTTAAGTTACTAATTCGGAGCGCATATGTACTTCAAATGTCAGCTTTGTCGTTTGATAAGATATTGTAAGATTAGCTTTAAAAATATGAATTTTATGCAATCTGAAAATAATGCTAAAAGGATTAATTTTTTTTCAACTCTGCTTTTGAATATTTTTATATTAAGTGTTTTTTTTAATATTAAGTGTATTGAACTAAATGACTACGCATAGCCAAATTTTCATGTTTTCTTAATCTAAATATCTAAAACGAAGGAGACCCAAATTATAATGGTTGCGAAAATTGACATGAAAGTTAAAATTAGAAGGTAAAACGAAAATAAATACTTCCTTTACTGCAATTGCTTTTGGTTAAGTTATAAATTCGAAATGCATCACTATTAATATTTTACTTTTGTTGTTTGATAAGACTAAAATGTATAAATTCGAAATAATTGTAATATTAAGTGTTTTTAACTAAATGTCTACGGTCATGGCCCAATTATAAATTCATCTAAATTAAAATGCCTAAAATTTAGTTTAGTTACTTTAACGTCCAGTTCTGAAGAAACGCGAGGGCTCTTGGGACGGACGTTGTCATTTTGAACCGTGGTCAGATGACAAGGACGGCACCTTAGCTGGTACCCTCTCCAAGCTTCCACATCACACCAGCGGGGGTACATTAGGCACGGCAGATCTTCTGGAGAATCGGGTTTCGAGCCTGGAGCCCCCCGGCCCCGAAACTGAAACCTTATCGCTATGCCGCTGAGGCCGTTTAGAATGGCTAACAGAAAAGAACCTGAAGCACAATAATAGCGAAATCAAAAAGAAGCTTTAATCGGTAATTAGAAAGTAAAACGAAAATATTTTTTTCCAATTACTTAAAAAGAATCAGTTTGAAGTTGGTGCAACAAAATATTTCACTTCACAAGTCTTATCAAATAAAGTAAAAACCATTTCACTGAATGAGGTTTTAGTTGAACATTTAAAAATGTATGTAATATTAAAACTGTGCAAGTGAAATTCTACTTTGGAGTTTATGTATCAAAGAAAGCAAACTTCGTTAACCACAGCTTTAAAAATAGAAAAAATATTTACACGATTAAGCGATTTGATAACAGAATTAAATTAGTTTGATTTTTATAACAATGAAAAGTATTGTTGGAAATCATAAAAAAAATATTGTTTTAAAAAATTGTTGAAATCAAAGGGAAAATAGTGCGATAATTAATACTTTGGTAGCGGGTCTCGTAAAAATACGATTTGTTTTGTTTTTGGATTAACCCAACGTGAGTTTCCTTATTCAAAAATTTGAATTCCGTATGTGAGAGTGAGGTAAAACCGGATACCTTGGTTCTGGCTCCATTAATTATCTTTTCTAGAGGACAGATTCAGAATTATTCTCTACTAGTCAAGAAGAAAGACTGGCCATAGAGGCTGTGCTGTTGCTATTGAATTCACTGCGACTGTGAAGATGCTTTTGTTTTAACCGGAACTGTTAGAGTTTTTGCATAGCATATAAGGAATAACTTTTGCTGTGACTATTCCTTTTTTTCATGACTGAATTCTTTAAAGAAAAATTCAACACGAAAGTGGAAAGCATTAGGGGTTTTTAGAGAGAAAGGGAAGGAAAAAGGGTATAATTCTTAACAGCTTATACGTATCGAACGTTTTAATGTTAATGTTAAAAAATATATAGAACAACGCAGCGCATTGCATTTAGATATTAGCTAAATAACGTCGAAAATATGAACAGTACATTCTTGAAATTTTTATAATTTTTTGAAACTCAACCATCTATTATGTGTATGAAAATTTTATTCATGTTAATAGATTTTTTACTATTAGTGATTTATTATGTTAATAACAAATTTTTATTTATTTATAATCAAGTTGAAAAATAGTATAGAACATTTTTGGTTAAATCGTATTTGATATATATGAAAGCACCGTTTATACGCCTTTCAAGGGACTGACGAAAAATGACGAATAAATGAAAAGACGTATACTCGAAATGAATTACAATGCATAATACGAATGCATCGGGACTGTGATGAAACGACCTATAAATATAATCGATGTATAAATGAGAAACGTATAAACGCCGCTTTACTGTACATTGTTTCACCATATCTTTCTGCATGGGTAAGAACAGAATGTCTTCTTTGCAAATCCTTTATGGAGATGTTTGGAATCTTTTTCACTTAAATTTTGGTTTTGTAATAGAGTATTGTACATATTGTAATCTAGTAGGATTTGTTTCTATAAAAGATAGCAATTTCCTAATGATAAAATGCGAGGAAATAGGTACTCTAATTAATTTTCAAATTTGTCCTTTTTTGATATTAATTTAAAGCAGGTTTGACCTTATTTTGCTATTTTGAACATACAACCCTGATTACTAAACAGAGTGGCGTATTCAAATTGGAGAGTGCTATCTGGACTGTATTTAATTACAATTACTTCTTTAATACATTGTAAAAGTATATATCCCCATTATTTTTTTAACAAATTTTTTCTGTCTAATAAAGTTGCCTACTCAATTAATTCAAGCGTAAATTGAATAATTCTCTAAATTAATCGCATTGCATTTATTGTCTTCCATGCTCTTCTTGCCAAGTTCAACTTGCTTCCAAAGACCCCCCCCCCCCATTAAGAATCCTTCCTCTATAACTGAGTTGATGACTTATGGGTTCAAAGTATACGCTGTTCGCGCAATTCTATGGAACCAGATGCATTCGTAAAGAGAATAATTTATTCCAACACCCTGTGAGACTAAACAAACTCTTCTCATTTCGATTCGAAACGTATATAAAAATGATCCAAGTCATAAATTTTCAACACCTTCCCCCCTCCCAGACCTTTCAAAAAAACCCTCCGCTATCGGTGATTAACGGCGATGATTGACGGATTCCAAGCCCATTCGTCCATTTCTATGGAACAAAATCTGTTCGTCTTGAAAAATTTCCTCAAACACGCAGCAAATCGTAAACTAACTGTTTTAATCATGTTCGGTTCGCCAAGTGTATACCCACCTTAACGTGCATATTTCTTTCCAGAAGCTTACTCGTGATGCGAATCACTCGTTAACCGAAACAAATTTCCCCATATAAATTAATGTAAAATACGATAATGTGTTCCATGCCAAAAAAAAAACACTCAACAAATTTTATGTATAACCCACGGCTTTCCTGAAATACTTCTTCGGTCGTTGATGATCCTGGCGTCTACTTAACGATGTCGTCGAAAATTAATTTCACCTTTCCACAAATAATGTTCTCGTTAAAATTGTACCCTCGAATGTACCCTCGTACTCTGAATTGAGAAGTAAACTTTCAACATCGTCAAGAAACTGCATAGATATTCTTGTCACTCCCTTTGAAGCATCTCTCTTTAACCCTTTAAAGTTCACTATATGTTTCGTTTTGAAAATTACTAAATTTATTTCAAAAATGAGTATTAGACACCTAACTGATTATAAATATGTAAGGAAAAATATTTAATATTTTTTATTTTCAAGAAATTTGTGGCTTCACAGTGAAACCAATGAACGGAAACGGCTATTTTTCCTCCGAATAAGTTGTCATCGAAATACAATTTAAATTATGTATTTAATTTTTAAGTATACGTGAGTATTCAGGATATTCAACCTTCATAAAATCCAATATTAATTTCGAGGATTCAATTTGAAAAAATATCCATTTGTGCAAGGTCCCTCATCATTTTGTTTCTCTTAGAGATCGAAAGCAATTTAGCTCTTGCAATGCCGATATCTTTGTGAATACTAAAGGTATTAAACTGGAATTTTTATATAAGTTGGCCACTGTACCTGGTTCTTAAGTTATGAAAGAAAAAATATGCTACGTTTCTCCCATACGCAGTAAAAAAATGCTCAATGTGTGATTTCACTACGAAACCACTGAACGCGAAAAGGTTAATCATGTCCTTGCTATTGAGAATAGTGCTAATCCTTGATACAGACCGATTATGTGCTTGCTATATCAGCCACGCTCACTCCTTATTCTCGCTTTTCAATGATTTTACGTTTCATTTGTACGGTTATTTTTTTTCTAATATGGATGCCTTCTTGCGTTGCTTTCTTCGGGGACATTTTTGCGAGGGTTATTAAACTTTGGGCAAAAACAATCACAAATCTCGGAGCATATGTTTGTATAAGTGTGAGATATCAAGCGACATGACAACGGGTGCTAAAGATGGACTGATGTAGCAGACACGTAATATGGGACTTTCCCTCCCCTCGTCACTCGTTATACGAAACGTTGGTCGTTAAGCGAGGCATTTTTTTACAATTTATTTTGTTCGTTATGCCAGGTGTCTGTTAAGTGAGGTACCAATGTACAAATAAACATTATTAAATGATTTGTTGTTTACATTGGGAAGGTGTGCGCCTCAGATAACCGCCACATGACTGGATGGTAAGACATTAATGAGTACTCAACAATGCAATGCATGTAGGAAAGTAATTAAGCCCATTTAGTAAGCAACCGTAACGGTAGATGGCAGCACGAATCAATGAGTGTATGCCGTAAGTTTTTCTCACGAGAACGCGAAGCAACTTCCACGGGTCCATTCAGAGGGATTCACGGTTTCGACAGAGAAGGTGGTAAGTTCGCTCGCGCAGTAGGTGTTTCCGCCTGAGGGCGCGGCCCATGGCTTTTTTCCCCATTTGTTCCCACTCTGGGTTTAAGTCTGGTAATAACTATTATTAAATGGCATAAAACTCTTACCTTAAACTTTCACCTGTATTTAATCATTTCTTTGTAACTATATGTTAATATCCTTTTAATGTGTAATAAAGTAAATTAGTTATTTAACCGAGCATTCTTTCTCTAAATTCATGCCCCTAGCATACCGCCGAGTCTTTAACCCCCCCCCCCCCCGAATTCTACAAAAGTGGTTGCTGAAGCCGAGATTATTTCCCATGCAACCCATATTCCTACATACATGATTATACACAATAAAGAAAAAGATATATCAAAAGAGATGAATTGCTACTGTAGTGATAACAAACATAAAACATATTAGAACCCAATTACCAATAAACTGATCATTAAATAATACATATATACACGGTAAAAACCTCAATATCAGTTATTAAATCAAACCAAATAATGAATAATATCGACTTTAATAATTTAAACATTAAATCACTGTAAGCGGAAGTTCTAATAACCTGAAAAATTTAATTAATCAGTTGATATTATTTACATAAACAACATACGCACAATTCACTAAATACTCAGATTTTCCAAAAATAATATTAATATCAAAGGAGAATGGACTCTACTCTTGCGCCATCTGGTGATCACGGAAGCAAAACATAATCTGAATACTTACCTTTTTAACACTCTCTATATATTACACAGTATCATCAGTGAATTAATCCTTCTCGTGCTACTTTTAGAAGTATAAATAACTGAAGGAGATTATAGGCTCTGCAGTCCAGATTGCAAATATCCTAACTGATAGTGTTTTATCATAATAATTATTAAAGCAGGAAACCTAAGTATACATTTTGTATTGTCGTAGTGAATCATAATGGTAACAACCACAGACATATAGTGTAGGTTAAACCTTGAAATGTTGATTACACTACAGTTTATGAACCATGGTGGACAGATGGCAGAATACTAAGTACAGATGTAACATATAATAATTTGGCCGAATACCGAATATTCAGCAAAATTTGAGGCTGAATACCAACTTTTTAAAAATATTTCGCTTTTGATTGTAAATAAAATATTTCTCAAATTTTAATTGAAAAAATTAAAGATTAATAAAATTGATTTTTTATTATTTGTATATTAAAAAAATATTGTAGAAACCTTCATGTATTTTTGTCAGATGGTGAGTTAATCAGCTTCGGGAAATATACAATTAAATTTACTGCTTCTACTGAATACATATAGCAGAGCGATACAAAATTAGTGGGATCTTTTTCAGTTTAATTAAGGTTTTACCAGCATAAATATTTGATTTTGTTTTATTTACAGGCAAATTCCTAATCTTAATGAAGGTATTATCTATCATTTCATATCTATGAGTATTAATACCATATTTTATACACCTGTATCACCTATCAACATAATCTTCACTACGACCATTAAACGCTTATAAATTTTAAAATGAAAAATTCGAGCCCAAGCATGCCAAACAAAACTTTTCAACTTTAAAGTTTGCTTCAAGTTACATTTATCTAAGGATATGAAAATAAATTCGGATTGGAAGGTTTCATCTTTAAAATTTACTTGAAGTTATTAAAGTGAGATTTACTATCTTAGTTACGTGTAACTCTACAGATGCCAATCTTTGATTATTTTCTCTCTGTAGGTATTGTTTTTTCCCTTTTTTAGTATCACAAGCCTGACATATACGAGTTTAAACGTTAAATCATCTTGTTCGTTGATGTTGGAAATTAACAGAAAATCTTTATGCTGTATTTATTCAATATTCCGATATTCTTTCAACTTGTCTTTGTTAGTAGATTCGGCTTTGTAAAACTTAATGCATAGTCATCAAAATTTCATTTTCAAATAAATCAATTGAAATTTTAACTCATCGCTTAAAATTTGTTAGTGTAATAATATTTTGATATCAACAATAGTGAATATTTTCCCTGGTCTGATGTATACTGGAATATAACTTTTTCGATAAATGCAATAAGGCATATTTTTACTGTATTTGTTACATTATAAAATAATCACAAACTGTTTAACATATTTCTTATCTTTCTCTTATTCTATTTTTATAGATTACTGCCGAGGTTTTCCGTCACGACTTTGGCGTTATGATTATCCAAGTTTCCAACAGATGGAGCCACCACCTTCTGATATGAATTCCATGAAGAAATCGAACGGGTCATCGTTTAACCATTCCCATTTATATTAAATAAGAACAAAATTCACAATTTTCTCTTTTTATTTTATATTATGGGGCCATTTTAGGGAAGCATAACTATAAACCACGTTTTGAAGACGATTGTTTGAATAATTGCAGCTCTGGTTGTGAAATGCACAGAGCGCCCTGAAGTATGGTAATAGGTTGAAAAATGTTGAGATAGAATATAACTTTTCTGTGCTAAAGTAAATTAAACAACCTACAATGCTGTATTTTAACACTTTTTCCATAATGGTACATAAATGTACCAACACTATTTCTAAAGATCTAATATTCTAGAGTGATTGATAGATGAAAGAAGTTATTTAATTTTATTTTTGGTCGATTGTGCATATTTTTGTGTAATTTAAATATTTTCATTCTATTTTTTTCGCACTATGTCCACTACATTTTTAGAACTTTTGGGTGTGGATACGGTTATTATACTTGTGTATTTCCCTTTCCAATTTTATGTTTCATTTAATTGTTTTCAATTGGTTTTTTCATAGTGTTTCACATTCATCAAATAGCAGATTCGAATCACATTGTTAAGCACTTTTTTCAAGAACCGAGTCTCATTAAAACACAGAAATACGAATAGTTACAATGAAATATGAATTTTAATAATTACTGAATATAAAGTTCTTTATGATATATAAAAATGACAAAATTATTGCACTTACCGTTATTGAACACTTAACGTTAAATTGGAAAATACATGTTATGACTTACAAGGACTAAAGAATATGATTTTGCATGTGTATTTATAGTTGCTTCTCTCGATTAATGTATATGTTATGTATGTTCTTGTATTTGCTGTATACTTGTACTTACACAGAATAAACTTACTGTTACAACATTGTTTTTACTGAGTGTCGTATTAAGAAAATTAATATAATTCAATAATCATAATCATAAATTCGAACTGGATAAACTTTCCTCTAATTTCTTTCTCTTTTCGCCGTACCTACACTTTTTTGTTTTAATTTTCAAAATATTTCGAATTTATACTTGATTAAGGAAAATACTTCCGGCTGAATAATTATAGCACATTTTTGTTTATCTTATGATATAGTATTGATCATAAAGATAAAAGAAGTTCTATTCTTAGAGGAAAATAACCATATTTTAAGAGTCTGCCTAGTTAACTGGGGAACGGTACAAAGTAAGTTGCATACATCGACAAAACAGGTCTATCTATATACTCACTTAATATAATTTTCTTTTATATAATTAGACGTTTAAAGACTTTAAATATTGCTTAATTAATATTGTTAAGATGCAAAATATTTAGTGAATTACACTGAATGTAAAATTTTTGGCTCATTAGAAACTAAAAGTCACTTTTATTAACAGTTACCATGTTTAGCAGCAGCCATGTTGCATTTTTCCATCATCAACTGATAACTGATTATTTATTTGCTGTTTGACGTATTATCAAAATCAAAATCAAACATTAACATAATTTCCTACTATTAAACCTATCGTAGTCTAATATATACATTCTAAATTGCCATAAAGATATGACCCTCTGTATGTGAAATTCAACCTCAGATTATATATATTTCAATCAAGGATATTTTTTATATCAGTTGATGATAGGAAATAGTTTTTATAATCAAAATTATGCTTTCATTTAATGCCGATTATATACAGAGTGTCCATAATTAAACCACCCTATTTTAAAGTTGTCTACAGACGAAACTATTGCTCAGAAAGTTTGGTAATTTTGTGGGGGACATAATGAAGGGATGGAAATTAGTTGGAGCAAAAAAGAAGTTCAAACTTTTTCCGCTAGAGGGCCTTTTTTAAATAATTATACATGAAGCATGCATTTACGAGAGTTTACAAATTGTATCACAACAAAACACGTTCCACACGACGGCCATTTTTTCAGCTGCCATCTGGAATCGTAAGATAGTATGTTCCACAGTTGAACGCAGTGTGTTCTGGGAAATGCTAAGAACATGTCGTGAAATGCTATCTTTAAGATCAGGTAAAGTTCTTGGATTAGCACGATTTACCAGATGTTCAAATGCTCTCAAAGCCAAAAGTCACATGGATTGCGGTATGGGGATCGGGGAGACCACAGATTACAAAAGTGCCGGCTGATGACACGTTCTTCTGTGAAGTGATTTTAGAGAACGCCCTTGACACAAAGGGTGGAGGAGCTTCATCTAGCATAAAAATTATGCGTGCGAGGCACTAACGTGTATGCAGGTCCGTAACAATTTTATTCTGTAACAACGATGCATATAGCTGCCCGGTGATCAAGCATGTTACTGGACCTATAGCACTTAATTCCTTGAAGAAACCCAAGGGGAAAAAAACAAGGTATTTTCAAGTAAAACGCCTCTAGCGTCAAAATTTTGAACTAACTTTTTTCTTCCCATTCCTTCATTATGTCCTCTATCACAACTTTCTGAACAATAGCTTAGTCTGTTAACAACTTTAAAATAGGATCGTTTAATTATAGACACCCTGTAGATAGCATAGTGTACATTCTTAATTGACAAATGAACGAAAAATCTAATCTTTCCGAACAGCTTAACATTTTTGTACCTTAACTTTTATTCTTTCAACGCATAAATAGTTGTGAGAGGTTATTGATAAATAAACCAGTATTGTGTTTTTTATTTGTATTATTCTATTACATATTTGTAAAAAACTTAAAAAATCCTTTTGACTCTGTTACATATAATACTTTTAAATCTTAATATATTCGTAGAGTAATTTGTAGCTAAGTTAAAAATAGAATAAAGAAATGAAGCAAAACAATAAAATTTGATATGAATTAAAGAAAACCAGTCAAAATTATTTATTACGTTTAAATTCATTTAATGAGCTCATGAAATAACGAACATGATGTCTTCATAAATATAAATATATGATTTTTAGATCTCATGTCATTATAAATATAATCATAAAAATAAGCATTTAAAAGTACTAACTAAACATTTTCGAACTGATCAACACAGATTTCCAAATAAAACAGAAAGCACAATAAATATGAATATCTATTATCAGCATGAAAGCGATAAGAATGAGATGTTCTAATGTCAAGTTGAAGTCCATTGGTCATATTTTTCGATTTATGGGCAACAGTAAAATAAAGATATCTAGATAATAACTACAGATTATTAAAAATTAAATTGCGTACTCACAACTTAATTTTATATTTCAGGGAAACGAAGTAAAACAACATTTTGAAATCAACACGTGTATTGTCTATTAGATGACAGTCACGCATTTTTTAGTATTATGACGTTATAAATTCGATTGCCTACTTAGTTACAAAGTAGTTCCTGGAGTTTAAAATATTCTCTGTATATACAAAGACGCTTCATAACATCATGTTCTGACAGAGATTGTTCGGCAAATTTTATAAAAGTCTTAAATCCTTCATCTGCTTCATTTCCCGTAACTTTTGTGGTCACGTGTCGTCTTCATCTGCATCCTCTCCATCTTTCTCATCACTTTTCTCTCTTCCCAGAACATGTTCGATTATTCTGACGTCATCAGAACAGATAGTGATGGTAACAGAATTGTTTACCTCTTTAAGCATGTATTTCCTCTTCGGTAACACCCAATGCATATTTTTTTTCTCTTAGGCTTAAGTTTTAATTTAAATTTATACCTCCAATGCACAATTATTTTGATATTCCCGATCATTTGTGTGACTGTTAAGATAACCTTTTTCTGTGCATAGAAACGATTCAGATAAGGTAGGGGGCCCAAATATCGCCTACGTTCCCAATATCCTCTATCACGGTTTTTTCCTGATTTAAAGTGGTATATGGTTGCAACAACCGGAACTACAAAGCTTCCTTCTTAGTAGTTTTTTGAGGAAGCCGTTTGAGCCTGTGTTGTTTTTTTTTCCTTTCTCCGGGAGTTTTTGGTGATTTTCGTGTTAGGTTAATTATTAATAATGTTTCATTACTTTTAGTATAATCAGTAAAGATCAAGTCATAATGTTATCCATTTGAGTCGGTGACTGTGACTAAAATTGGCTCCATTTTCTTGTAGTTTGCTTTTTGGTTTGCGATCGTGTATTTCCATTATTACCCTAACCTTTTGAGCGGCATTATATTAAAAAAATTACCTTTGAAAAATTCTTAGACCTGGAAATTCTCATAAGTTCTTTTTTTATTTTGATGTTTTATTTAGTGGGAAAGCTTTAAAAGAATACTATAACTATATTCCTAAAAGTATGAAAAAGCTGTCTTGTATTACTTTCAATTCTGTTGTGCCGTAATTTTCATGTTTTATAAAGAAAGTATGAACGTAAAATAAGTTAAACTTTATTTCAATCCACTGTAGACATAGGCGATATTAGGAACATATAGTTGGAAATATTAGGAACATATAGTTGGCAATATTAGGAACATAGAGTTGGCGATATTAGGAACATATAGTTGGCTATATTAGGAACATATAGTTCGAGATATTAAGAACATATAGTTGGCGATATTAGGAACTCGGTTTTCAGCAAAAGAAATTCCGCGGTCTCAAAAAAGTTTTGATGAGTGCTAAATTAATGTGTTAGAATTGTAATTCACTTTGTTTTCGGGTAACTGTCCAGACAATAGATTGGAACAATTTTTAGACAAATTGAGCATTAATTAGTCCTCTTATTAAAGTAATGGCTTAAGTGGGTGATTTTTAGGCACCCTACCTTAAATGAGTAAACAAGTTGAAATTTATAAAATATTAAGGTATAGAGATAAAAAATAAACCAAGCCATTTTAAAAATTGGATTGGCTCTGACTCTAATAAATTTTGTACTTATATATATGTAATAATCTCACTTAATTTTATTTCAAATTCTAATATTATATATTTTAAGGCCTTAATGTATTCCAAAATCACTTTTCTTAAACTCCTGTTTCGTTCTATTTCCCGCGCTGGAGGTATATTAAATCTCTCGTCTTGGCATATTTATTACTAAAAGAATATTTTAATCGTTTCCACGCGAGCACAAATCGCGAAATCAGCGACTCCTTGACGCCATGCGTCTTCCCTAAAACGCTTACGTGATTTATTAAAAATAGCCAATATTCCCTTCACTTTGATCACGTGTTATATTGTTATTCCCTTATCTGAGGGAATCGGGTATTTTGTGTACACTTTTACTTAAAACTTCAACTAAGATGTTGGTATGTCCGCCACTCTCCAAAATATTTTTATAATAAAGCAAATTGGTTAACAACTCGGCTGTTTCATGACTGCAACAACGAAAACATTTTATATATATGCCTGAAAAGGGTTTCTAGTATCGCAACATTCCATATAGTATTGTTGCGTTATTCTAATATATATTGAAAATTGAAGAATGTTGCATTAATATTGTACAGTATGTATGTGCTACTAAAGACTACAAGCAGCAAATATCAACATGTGCTTTAATTTAACAATCGAGTTCTTTATATTTTTAAAACGCTAAAATGGTGAATATGAGGAAATTATAGAGGAAATCACACATATTAGGAAGAGCTGTTTAGAAAAAAATTAAATATGCAAAGTGTACACTCTCAATAAAAATGCGTAAAACAGAAATAGAACAAAGGCATCTCGATGCCTTTGTGAAAGAATGTATTTTAATAATGATGATTGAAATTTCCAGCAGTCTCTCAATGCTTAGTTGGAAAGCAGCGACTTAAAACAGCCGAGTTTTAATCATATATTGATTATAATTATGCCTAATTTTGATTTCTGAAAAATTTCGAATGTTACAGGTAGTTCGATCGTGTCTGTGAATGATTCATATCTTTTCATTTGCCTCCTATAGCTTTATCTTAGAAGAAATCTTGGACAGACATATTTCATGATCGAAATTTTTACTTTCTTTATATATTGAGCTTGAGAAATGTGCGAAGAAAAAACTCCAAAAACCCTTTCTGGAATGAATCACTTTTCAGTTATCCAGTGATCCAAATCACTTATCCCTGACGGCAGAATTAATGACTCGCCTAATTACTCCCAAAATAACTGGTGATTACGCCGCTTAAGTACCGGTTAGAGCTGGCTCCAGATGCCTTTTGCTGTGGATAGCTTAATTTATTTCTCAGAAACTGGAAGATCCCACCTGTGGTCTGTTATCTCGATTTCTCGAAATTAACTGCTCCAAGTGTTTGGAGATCTTAATTATTTTACATGCTCAAAAGAAATAAAGAGCTCGTCTACACTGCTGATCTTCCGAAATTTATAGTGATTACCAGTTGTCTGCGTCAGTGAAATTGGTATCAATAACCTAAGACGGATTCTATATTTTTGCTTCCATTTGAATGCAAGAGTACTAGCAGTCTAAAGAGGAAAAAGAACTATAAAAAATACACTTTAATGCTCGTTCACGTACCAGGCATATCAAACTCTTGATTGGGTTCGTCATTAGACAACTAAATTGGAAGGAACTAACTGCTTTTATTGCAGTTAATTCCTTCAATGACCACTTAAATATTATTTTATTGAAGTCAAATGTAACTATTAAATTTAAAGTATTATGAGAGTTTATAATTAACTGCTCCAAGTGTTTGGAGATCTTAATTATTTTACATGCTCAAAAGAAATAAAGAGCTCGTCTACACTGCTGATCTTCCGAAATTTATAGTGATTACCAGTTGTCTGCGTCAGTGAAATTGGTATCAATAACCTAAGACGGATTCTATATTTTTGCTTCCATTTGAATGCA